>JAQFXT010001046.1:0-21505 GCA_034683725.1 Strigamia crassipes | reverse complement strand
CCTGTTTATACTAGTGTTATCGCTTGTAATTCCTGTTTATACTAGTGTTATCGCTTGTAATTCCTGTTTATACTAGTGTTATCGCTTGTAATTCCTGTTTATACTAGTATTATCGCTTGTAATTCCTATTTATACTAGTATTATCGCTTGTAATTCCTGTTTATACTAGTATTATCGCTTGTAATTTCTGTTTATACTAGTATTATCGCTTGTAATTTCTGTCTATGTGGATATCGTAGATAATGGTGTCTGTTTTTATGGGTACAGCGATTGTAAAGTCTGTTTTTATAAATATTGTCGCTTGTAATGTCTGTTTTCACGAGTATTGTTGCTTGTAATTTCAGTCTACACAGATATCGCTCGAATCTCTGTTTGTGTAGTTATAACGGCGCTATTAAGTTCCCGGATTTGAAATAAAAACGTAATTAAATTACCTATTAACTGCGCTTGTAACACGCAACATGAAGTCACATTTACTGCTGTTATTTTTAATTATAAAATTCGTTGCTGCTTATCGGAACTCGGACAACGACGACTGCTTGCCGGCATACATCAACGATTCCCTGTGCGATCCGCCATGCAACAACAAAGAAAACAAATGGGACGGCGGCGACTGTTGTCCGCAAACGTGCAAAGACAGCACGACCCTGTACGAATGCGGCGTGTGGGATTTCCAATGTGTGGAAAAAGAAGTCCCGGAATGGTTCCGCGACAAATTCCGACTTTGTTTCAAGTATTTCAACGTTTTTAATTTATTTTCCTCGCTTTTATCCATCAGAAAATAATAAAAAAATTAATATTTTTAATGAGTATAACTTCAAATTTGATTAAATTACGCCGTATTTTCCTCTAAAGGGCTTTCGACTACTGCCGGTCATCTTCAGTGGGAAACTAATACAACATCTTACATTTCCTGTCCACCACACACGCTTATACCGTATTTCCGTGTTTAAGAGCTGCCCTCGAACAACAGCCGCAGCCGTGAGCGGCGATTTGAAATAAGAGCAGAAGTTCTTAAAGGCGGAAATACTAGGTGCATTAAATCTCTCTACAGGATATGACGTTTTTTGCATCATATCTCTGAGAAGTCAACTTACAAGAATTCAAAGACGAGGATTAAGATTAATTCTTTTTGAAATCACTTCTTTGACTTATAGAAGTGACTTATCTTCTGCACCTGTCTTATCATTTGTTGTGGTTCTAATGGTGTTTAATCACAATAGCGACGATCAAAAGGTCGACGCATGGCCAAACCGACAAAAACAGCGATGATCAAAAGGTCGACAATCAAAAGGTGGACAATCAAAAGGTCGACGCGATTTTGCAAAAACGTCCGATTAACGTTTTTGGTTAGGTTAGGTTAGGTTAGGTCAGGTATGAGTTTTAGGTCTGGTTTAGGTTAGGTTAGGTTAGGTATGAGTTTTAGGTCTGGTGTTTTTTTGTTCCTTTGTGGTCTTTTTTGGCGTTTATTGAATTTTTAATATTTTGCAATTTTTGGATGTTTTAGGAATTGTATCATTTTTGGATGTTTTTGGGGTATTTTGTTTTGGTCGCTCTTTTGATCGGTCGCTATTGTGGCGTCGATATTGCGGCGTTCCTATTTCGGCGTCGCTATTTCGTACCTACATCATTCTAATCCTCCCTCTTTAGAATCCAATAGATCTCCAATTGTCTGCTCATTAATTTCAATGGATCTTCCCAGATATAATAGATTGAAATATCGTATCAATTGTACGGATTAGCACTACAAAATGCTTGGATTGAGCCCAAAACTTAAATTCGTACAAAAGTCACCACAAATAATGTTTTTTATGATAAAAATGAATTTGTTTTCAGTTGTGACTGTGGAACGATCACTGGCCAACATTTACGTTCCCTTCTGTGGCTTCCTAGCAATAAGTGAAGCTGCGGTTTGATTTTGGCCTATCGGACACAGGGACCCGGCAACAGCCGGAAGTGGCGTGCACTGGGTCGACAAAGGAAAAGAAAGGCAGCCTGTGCTAAGCCGTGGCAAGGATAAGATCCTAGCACTCTGTTTCCCAAGCCCGCACTCGACCGACACGATGCACAACCATTCCGGCTCCGTGTACCCGGATTGCTGACCACGTGGTCCTGAACGGCCCAATTGTGCGCGCCGTGCGTTCCTAATGCACGGCGCAATAGTAAATAACCAGGCACTCGCTGGCCATGCCATCCACAATTTTGTGACCAGCGGTCAGGACTAAAAATGAAGTTGAGAAACTAAAAGCAAACTGGACAGCACACATAGATGCACTGGCCCCTAGACAACCCGCACGAATAAAAAGCAATCTTCCATTTAAATAGTACGTCTTGTGTGGTTTCTTTGTAGTTATCGTGTGTGTTGCGACCAGTGGCACGTGGGGTCGTTCTCTTGATCACTTGTCGACTGCAAGTCGGGTCACGTCAGTCTTTAAAGCTACATTCTGGAAAAAAGCAAAAACCTTAAATGCAATAAATTTGTTCATTATTTTTATCACTTTTGATGACCCAATTTATAACAAACTGATTTCTCGGGTCCCTTGCGATATGTAATAACGAGATTCGATGTATTAGTTAACCACTCAAGATGACCGGCAGCGTCGAAAGGCCTTTGCAGGAAAAAACAGCGTAATTTAATTGCCATTTAAAAACGAAATATTTCAGTCCCATCTTATTCTTTTCACACACAGATCCTCCCCGGACGGAGAAGCGGATCCAGATCAGTGTGGCGGAAGCACATACCCGTCAAAAGTGTGCGTTCCGCCCGCTGAATTCACCCGCGCGTACGTGGACAGAACGGATAATCGTACTGGCGGCTGCCGCATGAGTTGGGGTCTTGAAACGACGGATCCGTCCTTTAGTTATCCCCCGTGGTTTGCAAATGTGAGCATTTGTTTCCGTTGGTCTCAAAAACCGCAAGGGAAAGACCAATGTAGAAGTAGCAGTCAAAACACTTGCGTTAAACTGGGAGGATATACGCCGGATTACATCGACGATACAAACTCCGGGGTCGGGAATTATTCCGAAGGAAGTTGTACGATGAGGTGGAAAATCCAGGTTCCGAAATCGGCCGACGCGTGGGCGAAGCGATTGATGTTTTGTATGAAGATCCAAGGGACGAATCCGCAGAGTGATGATCCGCATATGCTGTGCAGTGCTGAGCAACAACGTCAGTTCTGCCAAAGAGCAAACAGGTGGATTGTGGCGTATCAGGATGGCAGTGGTCGTGGCCCTGGTGGCTGCGTATTGCAATGGGGTATTCGTTATTTATAGGTGGAAGTTGTGATGTAGAGTTGTTTGTTTGAATGTGTTCAGCTGTTCGTGAATTAATAAAAAATTAATGAAAGTTATCGAGACTGTTGGATTTGATTTTGGTCACGTGAATCCTGTGGTGCAATAAAATGACGTCAACTTGCGGTCAGGGTTTTCGAGGGAGTAGTTAATCGCAAAAATTGGTGTGAGATTTTGGTATCCTGTTGGAATCCTGAAGATATCAGGATTTCTGGAGGATTTCTTTAGATTTAAAAAGATTTGTCAGGATTTCAGGTAAATTTTTTCAATTTTTTTAATTTATTTTTTATCAATTTTATGGATTTGCAGGATTGCTACGATTTTGGCAAGGGTGCGGCCAATGCTGGAAACTTCGTACAGGCTAAGATTAGAACTCTTAGAAATCTTTGAAATCTTAGAAATCCTCTGGAAATCCTAGAAATTCTCTGGAAATCCTAGAAATTCTCTGGAAATCCTAGAAATTCTCTGGAAATCCTAGAAATTCTCTGGAAATCTTAAGAATCAATAAAATCTTCTAAATTTTTGAAAAATTTGTAGCTAAATCGAGCAAAATCTATGAAGAAATCCGCCTGAAATCTTCAAATCCACAACAAATTCCTGAAATCTTCAAATCCACAGCAAATCTTCAAATCCACAACAAATCCTTAAAATATTCAAATCCACAGCAAATCCCTAAAATATTCAAATCCACAACAAATCCCTAAAATCTTCAAATCCACAGCAAATCCCTAAAATCTTCAAATCCACAGCAAATCCTTAAAATCTTCAAATCCAGAGCAAATCCCTAAAATCTTCAAATCCACAGCAAATCCCTCAAATCTTCAAATCCACAGCAAATCCCTCAAATCTTTAGCAAATCTCAAATCTACACCAAAATCACTCAAATCTTTAGCAAATCTCAAATCTACACCAAAATCCTGTAATCTTTAGCAAATTTTTGAGCTCTTATCAATTTCTGAAATCCATCAAATCCCTGAAATCCATAAAATCCATAAAATCCCTGAAATCCATGGAATCCATAAAATCCACGAAATTCATGAAATCCATAAAATCTATAAAATCCATGAAATCCATGAAATCCTCGAAATCTTGGATCAAAATCTCTGAAGAAATCCGGAGATCTTCAGGATTTCAACAAGATTTCAAAATTCCGTACACGATTTTTGCGAAGCATTACGATTGGCGACACACCAAAGTTAAAACAAAAACTGTATAAGGTTCCGTCATCAGAGATTAACACGTAGTTGTAGTCTGATTATAGCATTTGCTGGGACCCGATAAAACATCATAATGTGCTCTTAAACTTATAACCGCGCCATTAAATGTCTTTTATTATTATTTCCCTATAAAATTCCCGGATTTGAAATAAAAACGTAATTGAATTATCGATTAATTCTGCTAGTAACGCGCAACATGAAGTCGCTTTTACTGCTGTTATTTTCGTTTACAAAATTCGTCGCTAGTTATCGACAAGTGTTCCACGACGACTGCTTGCCGGAATACATCAACGACGCACTATGCGACTGGCCATGCAACAACAAAGAAAACGAATGGGACGGCGGCGACTGTTGCCCGCAAACGTGCAACGACACCCAGTCGCTATACGAATGTGGCACGTGGGAATACCAATGCGTGGAAAAAGAAGTCCCGGAATGGTTCCGCGACAAATTCCGACTTTGTTTCAAGTATTTCGAAATTATTTATTCATTTTCCTCTTTTTTTATCTACCAGAAAACAAAACTTCTATTTCTAACGTGTAAAAAATTTAAGTTTTAAATGACAATTAAAGTACACCATGTTTTCCTCCGAAGGATTTTCGACCGCTGCCGGTCGTATTCAATGGTTAACTAACGTGACATGGGGACACTACGCGGTGATGTACACTTCTCACTGGTAGGAAAGAACTGACAAGAACTATATTTGGTATTGGTGTTTGGCCTTTATTCATATTTTGGTGTCCAGGGATTAATTCCAGACGGGTGTTATTCCTACCTTAGGCCATGCTTCCATAACCCAACCTATTTCACAATTTACTAATTTGTTTTATTCCTGCTCGCATTTTTTGGTGGAAAAAAGAAGCGGCCCAAACATACATTGAGGAGTCAACAGCCGGGAGTTGGACCCAGAGCCCCGTTTGCCGGACGGGTGCGCTACCACTTAAGCTACCCGGGATTCCAATAGTACAGTACCCAATTCTGTTTGGAGTCCTGGTTAGCTTTAGTGGTAGAGCACCCGTCTGGCAAATGGGGAATCTGGGTTCAACTCCAGGCTCGTGACTCTTCAGAGTTCGAGCCGTTTCGTTTAACAAATCAGTAAATTGCAAAATAAAATTATGGGTATTGACCAACTTTATTTGCGTATTCTAAAAAATGTCAAAGGTAGTATTATTAAAATAAAATCAGTAATTCCTGCTATAGAGAAGAAGTTATTATAACCCAACCCAATCACAGACCACTATGACCATCGTCCGGTCACTGGAGCAAAATGGCAGACATCCATCACTGCCTAGTGCCATTAGAAGGCGCTGCAGTTACCGGAAGTGTCCAGTATCAAAGAACACCAAAAGTGGATCCCATGGTTCCAGATGACAAGGAACAAGAGTCTTGCGTTGACCGTGATGGAGAGTGGTTGCAGTGACCATGTCTCCATGATTCCTAGCTACGCATGGAAGATTTACTGGTAATTGTGATGATATTCTCGTCCACTGGAACCTGAGCATCCCCATATGTCTTCCCTTTATAGGCAAAACAACAATAACAATTTGCATTCACTGGCCATGTGGTCAGTGGCCGCCGTGGTCAGTGGTTAACTTTGAAGAGACTGTACACACAGTCCCTGCACGTGAAATGCACTCTAGGAGCACTAACCCCTAGACAACCATTCAATAAAACCATTTAACGAATATAGTGCTGTTTTTTGTGTGATTTCTTTCAGGTGTGTTGTGTCCAGCATCTCCTTACCTTCCCCTGGTCATGGTACGTTGCCCAATCACTCACATCACATAGTACGAGTAACCACAATGGCGGCAAAGACAATCACCGATTGTGCCGAACGGTATCCGGACTTCATTGACCACTTCAGGTCCCGTCTTTTGCACGGAGCCACATTGCCAGCTTAGGAAAGACTGCCTTCTTGAGTCCGTGAAGGCCCGTAAAAAACACTTCCACTTCCGCCCTACAGCCCCTGATCATTCGACCATTTCCGGCTGGCAACTCCGCCCAGTGGTGGTAATTACCCAAGGCGGCCATCGGTTCTCCTCGTGCCGCAAGACAGTCCCAATATAACCTATTGTGTATCCACACATATACAAGATGACCAGCAGATGTAAGAGGTTATATTAATTAACCACTGAAGATAATCGGCAACGTTCAAAAGACCTTCGACGGAAAACACTGCGTACTTTAATTGTCATTTAAAAACCAAATATTTTAATCCCATCTTATTCTTTTCGGGGTCGTATCGTTTATTCGACGGTTCATTTATTCGCCAGGAAATCTAACCAAACCTCACCTAACCTATCCTAACTTATCCTAACCTATCCTAACCTAACCTAAACTAACTTAAACTAACCTAAACTAACTTAAACTAACCTAAACAAAACCCAATAACCAAAATACAGTTCATTCCTGGCGAATAAATGAACTGTCAAATAAATGAACCGTCGAATAAATGAACGAACACCATTCTTTTCATACACAGATCGTCCCCGGATGGAAAAGCGGATCCAGATCAGTGTGGCGGAAGCACATACCCGGAAAAAGTGTGCGTTCCGCCGGCTGAATTCACCCAAGAGTACGTAGACAAAACGGATGATCGCCTTGGCGGCTGCCGCATGAGTTGGGGCCTTGAAATGACGGATCCAACCTTCGATTATCCCCTGTGGTTTGCAAATGTGAGCATTTGTTTCCGTTGGATTCAAAAACCACACGGGAAAGACCAGTGCTTTAGTACCAGTGAGAACACTTGCGTTAAAATGGGGGAATATACGCCGGATTACATCGACGATACGAACTCCGGGGTCGGGAATTATTCCGAGGGAAGTTGTATGATGACTTGGAAAATTCAGGTTCCGGAATCGGCCGATGCGTGGGCAAAGCGGTTGATGTTTTGTCTGAAGTTTACAGGGACGAATCCGCGGCGTGATGATCCATATTTGAAGTGCAGTGCTGGGAATTTACGTCAATACTGCCAGAAAGCAAACACTTGGATTCCGCCATATGAGGACGGCTCTGGTCGTGGTACTGGAGGCTGCATATTGCAATGGAGTGTTTTTTATTTATAGAAAGATATTGGAGAATAAAGAGTTTTGTGTTTGAATGTGTTCAGCTGTTCACAAATAAATGAGAAGTAAATAAAAGTTACCGTAACCGTTGGAATTGAGGTTGGTTATATGATTACTACGATGTAATAAGATGCTGTTAACCCGCGATTAGGTTTTATTGAGGGGGTGGCCAATCGCAAAAATCAGTACTCGATTTCGAAATTTAAGGTTTTCAGGAGAATTTCTCAGGATTTCTCAGGATTTCTCAAAATCTCCAAAAGATTTCTCAGGATTTCCAAAAGATATCTCAGGATTTCCAAAAGATATCTCAGGATTTCCAAAAGATATCTCAGAATTTCCAAAAGATATCTCAAGATTTCCAAAAGACTTCTCAGGATTTCCAAAGGATTTCTCAGGATTTCCATAGGATTTCTCAGAATTTCCGAAGAATTTCTGAGGATTTCTCAGGATTTTCAAAGAATTTCTCAAAATTTCCGAAGAATTTCTGAGGATTTATCAGGATTTTCCAAGAATTTCTCAGAATTTCCGAAGAATTTCTGAGGATTTATCAGGATTTCCAAAAAAATTTTCAGGATTTCCAAAAAATTTCTCAAAATTTCCAAAAAAAATTCTCAAAATTTCAAAAAAAATTTTTAGGATGTCCTAATAATTTCTCAAAATTTCCGAAAGATTTCTCTGCATTGCAGGCAGATTTGTTCTAATTTTTTGATCAATTTTATGGATGTCAAGAATTTCATGGCCTTCAGAGATTTGTAAGATTTCAAAGGATTTGTTAAAGTAAAATCTTTAAGAAATCTTTGAAAACTTACAAATTTGCTGTGGATTTGAAAATTCAGAAATCCCGTGTGTGGTACCTCCAGAATTTTTGTCGAAAAGGTATCATCGCTTAAAATATCTGTTTTTATGAGTATTATCGGTTGTAATTTCAGTCAGTACGATTTATCATCGCTTGTAATTTCAGTCAGTACGGGATACCATCGCTTGGAATTTCTATTTCTATTGTTACAACGACGCCATTAAATTAGTTTTTATTATTATTTCCCTAATAAATTCCCGGATTTGAAATAAAAACGTATTTAGATTATTCATTAATCGTGCTTATTACACGCAACATGAAGTCGTCATTACTGCTGTTATTTTCACTCGCAAATTTCGTCGCAGCTCAGCGGGGCAACGACGACTGTTTGCCGGCGTACATCAACGACGCCCTATGCGACATACCATGCAACAACGTACAAAACAAATGGGATGGCGGCGACTGTTGTCCGCAAACGTGCAAAGACACCAACTCTCTGTACAAATGCGGCAAATGGGGATACCAATGCGTGGAAAAAGACATCCCGGAATGGTTCCGTGAGAAATTCCGACTTTGTTTCAAGTATTTCGACATTTTTATACATTTTCTTCGTTTTGATCCACCAGAAAATAGTCCCATTCTAGTCTTTTCACACACAGGTCATCCTCAGGCTAGTTCACGTGCGTGCGAGGGGGTAGCCAATGCTGGAAATTTCTTTCAGGTTAAGATCTTGGATTTCAAAATCCTAGAAATCCTGGAAATCCTTTTGAAATCCTAGAAATCCTCTTGAAATCCTAAAAATCCTCTTGAAATCCTAGAATTCCTCTGAAAATCCTAGAATTCCTCTGAAAATCCTAGAAATCCTCTGGAAATCCTAGAATTCCTCTGAAAATCCTAGAATTCCTCTGAAAATCCTAGAAATCCTCTTGAAATTCTAGAAATCCTTTTAAAATCCTAGAATTCTCTTGAAATCCTAGAAATCCTCTGGAAATCCTAGAAATCCTTTGAAAATCCTAGAAATCCTCTTAAAATCCTAGAATTTTCTTGAAATCCTAGAAATCCTCCGAAACTCCTAGAAATCCTCCGAAACTCCTAGAAATCCTTTGGAAATCCTCCGAAACTCCTAGAAATCCTTTGGAAATCCTAGAAATCTTCTTGAAATCCTAAAAATCCTCTTAAAATCCTAGAATTTTCTTGAAATCCTAGAAATCCTCCGAAACTCCTAGAAATCCTTTGGAAATCCTAGAAATCCTCTGGAAATCCTAGAAATCTTAGAAATTCTGGAAATCTGGAAATCCCTAAAATAGATCAAAATCTTTAAACAAATCAACCTGAAATCCTGAGAAATCCTCCTGAAATCTTTAGAATTTCAACAGAATTTCAAAATCTCATATGCAATTTTTGCGATTGGCTACTCCCGCGCATGCAAACGTCAACGCATGCATCCTGCACAAGTTTTGCTTTGTGGTCATGTGTTGCATTATCGCATGCATGTGAACTAGCCTTTAAATTTGCTGACCACCAGACACACATACAAGGTGGACAGCAGAGGTTGTGTTAGTCAACCACTGTAGATAATCGGCAGCGGTCAAAAGGCCCTTGGAGAAAAACACAGCGTATGGCATTCCTTCGATTAAGAGCCACCCACAAACAGTAGCCGCTCAAGGCCGGCCTTCTTCAAGTCGGGGCCCGGGTGCAAAAAGAATTGTGGGGCCCCAAAAAAAAAGATATGGAGTGTATAGAAGTTGTGTCATACGACGCAACGAAAAACAGTGCTCACGTTACGTCCTACAATCTTGATCCGACCATTGATGTATTGATTTATTTCATTTAAATTTTTTTGAATTTTATAAATTTTTTTTATTTTGCTTTTTTTTTGTGGGTCCGTATAAGACTCGGGGCCCGGATGCCTTGCACCCGCTGCACCCCCCTCGGGGCCGGCCCTGTAACCGCGGCTAAAATTCGAGATCGACCAGGTGATTTACTATTGCACCACGCACACAATTGGGCCGCTCAGGATCCCGTGGCCCGCAAGGCGAACACTCAGAGCCGGAGATGGTTGTGCATCGTGTCGGGTCAAGTGCGGACTCGGGAAACAGACCGCTGGGGTCTTACCCGCGTCATGTCGCAGCACCGACTGCCTCGTTGACCCTTTGTCGACCCTGTGCACACCACTTCCGGTTGTTGCCGGGTCTCTTGTGTTCGATTGGCCATAATCGGACTGCAGCTCCACCTGTTGCTAGGGAGTCGCAGAAGGGACCACGAATATGGGCCAGTGATCGTTCCGCGGTCACATTTTTATTGAAAAAATTTGGAATTTTTTCTTCATAAATATGATATTCTTGCAGTATTTTAATATTTTAATCCCATCTTATTCTCTCCAAACGTAGATCGTCCCCGGATGGAAAAGCAGATCCGGATCAGTGCGGCGGAAAGAAATTCCCGAACAAAGTGTGCGCGGCTCCCGCTGACTACACCCAAGTGTACGTAGACAAAACGGATAATCGCCCTGGCGGCTGTCGCATGAGTTGGGGCCTGGAAATGACGGATCCGAAGTTCGTTTATCCCTCGTGGTTTGCAGACATGAGCATTTGTTTCCGTTGGATTCAAAAACCGCTAGGGAAAAACCAGTGCAGAAGTTCCAGTCAGAATACGTGCGTTAAGCTGGGGGAATTTACGCCGGACTACATCGACGATTCGAACGACGGGGTCGGGACTAATTCCGAGGGAAGTTGCGTTATGACTTGGAAAATTCAAGTTCCGGAATCGGCGGATGCGTGGGCGAAGCGGTTGATGTTTTGTTTGAAGATCGAGGCGACGAATCCGCAGAGTAAAGATGCAGACATGCAGTGCAGTTGGGAGAATAAAAGTCGGTACTGCGCACCCGCAAACAGGTGGATTGTGGGATACCATGATGGCACTGATAAGAGAGCTGGCGGTTGCAAGTTGCAATGGGGTATTGGTTATACATAAGATGGAATTTGTTAAATAAAGAGTGTTTTGGTTGAATTATATGTTTTGCCGTTCGTAAAATAAATAAATCTTCTGGTTGTGTGCGGGTCCATTACAGGTAAAATTGAATTTTTTTTCTCGGTCTCTATTACAGAGCCGCGATATTTACTTATGAATTGCTAGTTGTAAACGAGGGACTTACAGTTGGAAGATCTTTTTGCTCTTGCATCTCTCTTCACATAAAACACAAATGACTTTTCACACGCACAAACATGAGTAAAGTTCATTCTGTTGACACAACTTCTCGTAGCACGAGGAAATGCGTGGTTTGGATGTTTGATCGCTTTCGGTTCGAAGTCCATTGGATGAAAACCTGGATGCTGCCATTGTCTTAAACGAGAAAAATATGTAAGCTATCTGCTACAATCTCAAAATGCAGAGATAAATTCCTACAAAAGCGATTAATATCACGAGTATACCGTAAATCCGAACGTTAAATAGCTAGAAAACCGCAGCCGTTGGATTTGATTTTGATCACATGATTCCTACGATCCAATCACACACCGTCAACCCGCGATCAGGTTTTACTCATTCCCACGTTGTTGAACGACGCCATTTTGTCCGCTTATATTCGACTCGGTTATCAAATGCGCGATGTTTTGTCTATTTTCGGAATAAAAACGTCGCTTATTTGCAAAACTTTTATAAAACTTCGTTTATTTGGTATTATTGTCCAAAATTATCACATAAAATTGCAGCATAATCGTACACACAAAAAAAGAAAAACAACTTCCTATCGCTTCACACTAAAACGGAAAATTTTAGATCAATTATTGCTGCACAAACTAAAGGCACTTTGCCACGTTAAAAAATCAAACAAAAAGAAAAAATTTACACACTTAAATCTGAAAATATAAAATGATTATGGGCTATTACAATAAACTATAATTGAAATATGTATAGGAAATAGGAACTTTAAGACGCGACAATGAATCAATGAGCAAATCGGTTCATATTTTATACAAATAATTAATATTTACACCTATGAGAGCGAAATCAGATCGACATATTTCGAAGAAAAAAAACACAAAATCACATTAAAAGAGCACAAAAAAAAAAAAAAACGTCACAATCGTCAAAACGGCACCGAAAACGGTCCACTCGTCAAACCCGAAGAAAGCCGACATAAAACATGATTTAAAATCTTTTAAATCCCATTACAAATCTCCATAAATCACCAGATTTACAAATACCGTCGACCCCCCGCCCCCGCCTCAGCTTAAATCACATTAAACGTCGTATACATTTCTAAGCCACTCGCGAAACTGAGAAAAAAAACAAAAATCCCAGTTCACTCGTGCCGCGACACTGACAAATCCCTCATTCACAACCGGACTGGAATTTGCGCTTGGCCTGTCTCTTGCCGCTCTTTCTCGAATTAAATGGCTTTTTGCACTTGGCGTTCTTCTTCTTGCCCAATTTCGCCACCAGATCGTTCTGTTCCTTCCTCAATTGGTCCTTGGCCTCCACCAATTGCTCCTCTTCACGTTGCAGCTTCTTGATGTACTTGACCGCCTCGTTGAGCACCATCACTTTCGACATCTTGGGCGCCATCCTTTGCTTGCTGAAGAACGGGATGACGTCACGCAGCGCGTAGCAGTAGTCGAGGGAAACCTTCCGCCGTTGTCGTTCCATCTTGTTGTGGTCGAGGCGTCGGTTCTTTTCGTCTTCCGTGATGCCGGGTGCGAAGGCAGATCGACTGCCTTTGACGCGGTATCGTCCGCTGTTGGTCCAGGTGTCGTCGTCGGTGGGTTGGGTGACGCGTTTGATGGTTAGTTTGATGGATTCCGGGGGGTTGGGGATGTTTGGCGGGAGGATGTTTGTTTTGGGGCGTTTTGCGGGGGGTTTGGTGAATGGGAGTGATTTGCCGGGACGTTTGCGGGTCGGGGCGACGGGTGTTGGTGAGTGGGATGTGGATTTGTTTGAGCTGGTTTTTCGGCGTTTGGGGGCGTGGATTGGGGTGTCTTGTACGGATACTACGTCGATTTCGGAGTCTGCAAAAAGGAATTAAGATTAAGTTTGATTTCTTTTCACATTTCGATTATTAGTCAATTTTTTTTACTAAATTTTTTCTATGAAATTTACAATTTTTTATAAAATTTCCATTACATTTTCTAATTTTCATAAAATTTCCATTACATTTTCTAATTTTCATAAAATTTCCATTAAATCTTTTAATTTTCATAGTTTTTTTCATGAAATTTTCTAATTTTCATGAATTTCCATAATATTTTCTATATTCGTAAAATTTTCAGTTTTTCATAATTTTTTTCATTAATTTCCATAATATTTTCTATATTCGTAAAATTTTCAGTTTTTCATAATTTTTTTCATTAATTTATCTAATTTTCATGAATTTTCCGTTAAATTTGTCTATTTTTCATGAAATGTTAAATTTTCTCTTTTTAATAAAATTTTCTATTTTTTATAATTTTTTCATGAAATTGTCTATGTTTTATAATTTTTTTCATGAATTTCCCGTTTCATTTTTCCATTTTTAATAATTTTTCATTAAATTTACTAATTCATAAAATTTTCAACTTTTCATAATTTAAAAAAAAAAAATTTTCAATGAACAATTTCCAATTTTCATATATTTTTTATGAATAATTTCCTTTTTTCTCTAAATTTATCTTTTTTCTAAATGAAAATTTCCCATTTTTCATGAATCCCTTTAAATTGTCTATTTTCCATGAATTTTTCATTCATTTTCTATTTTTCAAGAACTTTTCATTAAATTTCCCATTCCACTTTCCATTATTCATTAAATATTCCATTTTCTATTTTCCATGAATTCTTCATTCTATTTTCTATCTTTCATAAATCTTCCACAAAATTTTCCATTCCTCTCCTTTGTTGTTACTAATCACCACTAGACGTCATCCCCCAAAGTAATCAAACACCCGCACCCAGTTGCCACCACAACCAAAACAGGCACGACACCAACCGGAAACCCATCACGTGACAACCAATTGAAAAAAAAAAAAAAATCTAGGTCAATAGTTGCAAGGCCATCTCTACAATTATTTACTACGTCCTCCCACACCTCCGCAATTTCTCAATAAAACAAAATCATTAAACACAAAGAAACTACCATTTTGATTAACCAAAAAATAACCCTAACCCTAACCAAACCTCAATCCGCTTCAAATCAAACCATCCACAGATAAAACCTACTCCAAAATTCCAATCAAACACTCATCTCAACGATAACACCGACAGAAAATGTTTTCCCTCGCGATAAACACGTTAAATAAACAAAAACAAACGTCGCCGTTGTTCCGCAACAACAACCGCGATTCCGCCATTACGATTTTTAATTTAAAAACACGCCACCAGTTCCCGCTCTCACCTGAATCGCTCGGCGTATCGATTCCAAGATCCTCCTTTTTCACGACCGCTTCCACAACCGGTTCAAACCTTTGATTACTATAAGTATGATCGCAGTACGGATGATAATTAACAACGGTTTTGTGTTCATCAACTTCCGCGATCGCATCAACAAACACTGGCAAGTAGTCGCCGATGTTTACGTCGAAAGATGGCGTCGTCTCCAGCGCCAGCGAATCAAAACCCGTCTGGATCGGCGCCAAATCAAACGAGAAATCTCGCCTGCGATGTCGGCACAGACTTCCCGCCATATCGGCGCACTGACCGTTCCAGAAGCAATTTATGTCCCGCAATTCTTTCTCCGCGTAGCTCCGAATACTGTGACAAAAATCCGTGAAAGTGTCGGTAATGTTTTTCCCTAGAACGTCGCTGCGATTATAATCGTCCATAAACTCGGCCGACAAGACGAGCGACTCGGTGCTCGCATCACTGTCGTTCGAATCGTCCGTGAAGTCGTCCGTGAAGTCGTCCGTAAAGTCGTCCGTGAAGTCGGTCGAAAAATGTAGCCAATCAGCGCCGTCCATGAAGCCGGCCCATGGTAGCAGCGTGTCGGCCGCATCGGCGCCGATGTCGGCATCTACGCCGTGTTTCCATGTGGATTCCTGCAGTCCCTCTGGTGATAAAGGCGGCGTAATAAAATACGATTTCGGCACGATCGCGACATCGTCCTCCTCGTAGAACTCGCACTCCAGATATTTATTGAACTCATCGGGATTGAATGTCGTCGAGATAGCGTCGGCCGAGATGTCGTCGGTCCAGGCGGCAAGCAACTCCTCCAGTTTTAAAATTTAAAAGATACCACTCGAAAAAATATTTAAATCTGAATTTAAAAATAACAATTTAAAATCATTAATTTCTAAGTTTTGAATTTTTTTAAATAAGTTTTCATGCGCCAAATTTAAATTTTTAAATTCCACCCCGATCGATAGCGCGGGAAATTGTTAAGCCTAACGACGGTGATTTGCCGTACTAGCTTCAGCGGCGCATGGTGCCCCGCGTACGGCATGAGATAAGGGCGTTTTTCCGTGCTAGCAAAACACGTAGTTTTTGGTTTTTTGATGATTTTTCACAAATTTCGGCCTGCAAGGCGGGCAAATGTGTGCGAATGGGTAAGGAAGTGTAAATGACATTGTATTTAAGTGAAAAATACGTCGGGTAACCGGAATTTATAGACGAAAAGTGGGTTTGCCGGGCGCGCACATACATTTGAACATTTAAATGGGCGGCATGGCGGCAGCATGGCCGGTGTTCCACCATTGGTATGCCGGTTGCTCGTTCATATTGGCGCGGCGCGCGATATAATGTGGAAATGTACTTACTGTTTATATTTGGTTGGAAATTCGACCGGTAAAGACAGAATTCGAAGATGCGCGACGAACCTGCACTGTGTCAGTATAAGCAGACAACACACAACCGGGCGAGGGTGAACGACCAAATGACGTCACTGAATAGTATTCGTATCACTACGCCGACCTTGAAATGCGTGAAATGTATTTTAAGTTTTAAATTTTAACTCGGTGTTGTGGTTTGTAGTCTGAGATTAAAATTGAGGTGTTCTTTAGTTTGTTTGTGGGTTTATGGGTTGTTACGGTTGTTTGGGGTTTTTTATACAGTAAATTTTGTGGAACTTTATCGCGCGGTTTTGGCGGGAATTATTTTTTGTTTTGTTCACTTACGAGGGATTATTTACGGATTAACATAACGACGGGGATGTTTAACATGTTAAATATTTAGTTATTTTTAACCAATTACGCATATTGGGTCAAAAATTCCAGCGATTCCATTGGTTTTAATCTTTTAATACATTTTTCTGTATTTGTTTCGCGCGCACTATTTTCTAACAAGTGGACGAATTCAACGTATTTGGTTAATTACTTCTGGTTATGTTGTGCAAAACCGTTAAAAACAAAGACAATAAAATATAAAAAATTTAAAAATCCGAATAAACCTTTCAGAAAACCACCCCAAACATAAAAAAATAAATAATTTATTCTAAAAACACTAAAATAAAATAAAAAATAAAAAAAAAATTTGAATAATCCAAACAAAAGCAGCAAAATCGCCATAAACAAAAAAAAAATCCTTTGGTCCACCATAGCAAATTGTGTAAATTCAAAGCAAATTGTGTAAATTCAATATCTTCATTCAACAAACAGATAAAATTTGTCTTACATAATCATAACTTAAAAAGTCAAAGTTTAACCGGAAGTAGCTGAGATAAAGACTCCCCCCATTTTGTTTCCCCACCCTTTGAGGATGGGAAAAGGATTTTTAAATGCCAGGAATGTGTCTGTGGGTCCCTCAACCCCCCACCCACTTACTGACAACCCAAACACCTCTCTTACCCTTCTATTCCACCATTGGTCAATTCAAAATTGAATTCCCAATTTATTTTTCCCTCTAAACGAGACAAATATCTTCAATTAATTAAATGTTTATCAATGTGTCACGCCTTGTTAGTGCCAATTAGACACATACCCCCAGTCCCCAACTGCTGGGGGTTGGTGGAAATATAAATGGGACATTGTCCACTGGACTGTTTGATGTTAAATTGGGGTAATTGATCCCATAGGGGGTTGAACAATGCGAAATATCCTTTGATCTTTCTATTTCCAAGTGTTTTTGGCGACAACTAACGTTTGTTTTTTGGATTGTCTTGTTTATTTCTGTGTTTGGGGGTGTGTTGGGGTTTCTGGGAAGTGGTCACGTGAGGTTTGGAATGTGTGAGACCGTTTCCAGATGTGTTATTGTTTTGGTTTTTTTTTTACCTGTGCAGTGGAATACTTGAATTAAAGTTGGCTTTTGTCTCGGACGTTCGGTTTGGTTGACCTCTGTTTTGTGGCTGACATTGACATTTGTAGGAAAGCAAAAGGTGATTTGTAGTGTGGTCAGACACGTGTTAGACACCTGCCGGACACCTGTTGGGCAATCAGTTGATTAACTGGTTATTTTTTGGTAACAAATTAATGCTCGGCCATTTTCTTCTAAGTAAATCGCAAATTAAATGGTAAGTGATGGTTTTGTAAATAGATTTTTGTTTTTGTGTTTTTGTTTATTTTTTTACACGTTTTGTAATGTTTACACTTATGTGTTTAGATATTAAACGCATCTGTGATGCGTCACACAGGTGTTTGCAAGGGCCAGGTGTAATTTTTTTAGTTGTTGGAGTGAATTTATTGGAGAAAATGTTGGAAAATAGACGGGAAAATATGTAACTGTTTTTACAGATTAGTGGATCTCTCTCTCTCTCTCCCCGTTTATCCCCTTATCTTTTAGGCCCTTCGGGCCCTCGCCAACCCTTTCCCCCTTCCTGACCCCCACTGTGCAGGAACCAGGTAGTCTGGCCTGAAACCACGCCTATAAAGTTCACTTCTTTATTTTTTTTTCTATTAAAACTGAAGTGTGTGAAGTTTGTGACACTAAATGTGTCAAAATTCAAAATTAGGCTAGCCGGCGCATGGTGCCCAAACAAATCCGAAAAACCAAAAAAATATGAATTTTTTGTATTTTTTCGGCCAAAAAAAATTTAATTTACATCTAAAAATATATTTATGATCATTCTAGACCATTTTTCCATCTAATAGTTACATTTAATAACCTTAAAAAATTAATTTAGTTATTAAAACTACAATTTTTCACATTTTATCTCCATTTTGTGGCTTGCTCACGTGTTTTTTTTAATTTTTTTGATTTTTTTAATCAATTCTAGTGGTCATAAACTAGGATGTGACCGTAATAACACTGTAACACACAGATGTTGTAACGATTTTGGCGTTTTCCGTGTTGAATCGTGTCGATTACACAGCACGACGCCGAAAAGAGCAGCGCAACGGCCGCTCTTTATGCCCGATGCTGGCTATTGTAGCGGAAAAACCTCACGCAGATCCATCACCGACGAATTGGATAAAAGAAGTTATCGGTTCATCTTCAGCAGACACAACTGAATCAATTGCAACTGCTGGATCGTGTTGATATGGGTCTACTTTATTCGTGCAGCTGTTTGGGTGGATCGACTCCACCTGCTTCCGTCACACCTTGACCAGCTGCAGCTGTCTCTGGAGTGACCCACGAGAGAAAAGATGCTACAACAGTTCGTTCCCCCCTTCAAATTACGCCATGAAAGTAAAGTGCAATAAAATACAACAAGCTAGTGCAAAATAGCATAGGGCCCCCCGCGATCACGAAAATGGGCCCCCCCCCCCCCCCACATCATTTTTTTCCACGAAAAAATTTTTTTTTGTTTGGTTTATGTCGTGGGGCCCGAATTTGCCATGGGTCCCAACTTGCCGTGGGCCCCAAAATGTGCCGTGGGCCTCTAGAATGTGGTGGGGGCCCCAGAATTTGTTGTGGGACCCAGAATTTGCCGGTTCACCACTGATTTTATGCATAATGGGCCCCCATATAATTTTTTTCCATGAGACCCAAACTTGCCGTAGATCCCCAGATTTACGTGGGCCCCGAAATTTGTCATAGGCTCCAAAATTTGCCGTGGTCCCCAAAATTTGTCTTGGGTTTCAGAATTTGCCGTGGGCCCCGAAATTTGTTATAGGCCCCAAAATTTGCCGTGGGCCCCGAAATTTGTTATAGGCCCCAAAATTTGCCGTGGGCCCCGAAATTTGTCTTGGGCTTCAGAATTTGCCGTGGGCCCCGAAATTTGTCATAGGCCCCAAAATTTGCTGTGGGCCCCGAAATTTGTCTTGGGCTTCAGAATTTGCCGTGGGCCCCCAAATTTGTCATGGACCCCCAGAATTTGCCGTGGGCCCCCCACCCAATTTGCGAGGTTAGTGCAAAAATGTCTTTATAATGGGTCCCGCAGTCGGTTTTTTTTTGGTCAGTTTTTGCTGCAGATGGTGTGTGGACACGATAAAAAGGTATTTACGGTGTGGGTATCAAGTTGCGAATTCCGTGTGTTGGGTTTTGAGTTGGTTGAACAACTGCACCATGTGCCGTTTTGTTATAAATTTTGGTCGGGAGGGTCACTCACGAATCCCTGCCGTGACAGTGACAGGTTATTGAATTGGTTTGCAATGTGAAACGAGATCAGGCGAGGTCAGAAATTCATTTTCGTGCAAATAATGGCCCGTTTGTCCACGCTAACGCCTCGACGAGTCCGTTTTGTCAGTTTTACCCTCGTGGGTCATTTCTGCCCCGTGTTATGGAGGTTGGAGTACTCTATTTTTGTTCCGTTAAAAGATACATCATCACTTGGGCCCAAAAAGAAATGGTTTGAACAAAAATAAACTGTTGCTTGTTGCTGTTGCATGGGCGCCGACATTTTGAAAACGCACGTGGATGTGTGTTGAAGTTAAAAAAATTTCAACTCGTCCTTCGTACGTAATAATGCACAAAATCACCATGCGGGGGGCCAAAGCTGATTTTGTGACCGTGCAACAATCACTGGCCAACATTCGTGGTCCCTTCAACGGCTCCCTAGCAATAGCTGCGGTCCGATTATGGCCAATCGGACACAAGGATACAGCAAACCAGAAGTCGTGTGCACGGGGTTTCTACGACGTCCAAAGGGCAGTCTGCGCTGCGACTCCACACGTGTAGGACCCTAGTGGTCCGTTTCCCGTGGTCGCAAGAGACCCACCATAATGCACGGCAACTTCTGGCTTTGTGTGCCCGTTCTGCAGGCCACAGGGACCTGAGCATCCTAGTCATGCGCGTCATGCATTACTAGCGCATGGCGCGGTAGAAATCAACAAGAGCTCGCTGGCCACGCGGTCCCCGATTGCATGACCAGCGGTCAGGACATTGGGATGGAGTCGAGGAACTCCATGCAACATCGAAATCACACCTAGGTGTACTGGCTCCTAGACAACCAACTAAATAAAGGAAACTTACATTTAAATAGTGCATCTTTGTATGTTGTATTGTAATCTATAGTGTGTGTTGCATCCAGCGACACTTGGCCGTCCCCTTGACCACGTGGCGACCGTGACCAAACACTCACAATTTTAAGTAAAATAATTAATAATTTGTGGAAAATTGGCATTTTTAAAGAAAAAAAACTTAATTTATTTGGTGCAAAAATTGTTTCATTTAGATCAAAAACAAAGCAGAAATTGTTTGTTTTGGATCAAACTCTAAAACGAAAAATTATTTTTCGACAATTTTGAACGTTACACAATTTTTTGTATTTTTTTAGAAGTTACTTAAAAAGTATGTAATACAACAGAACCCTTGTGTTGTATTCGAACACAACACAAATGGTGTTATATTCGGGTGAAGACGGTGGCCTTTAGGAGTTTCAGAGGCGTACTTACTATCTGGGGCACTTCCAGCAGCAATTTTTGGGGCCCTAATATAAAAAAAATTAAATATTGTTTATAGGCAATATGGGGCCCCTAAGACTCGAAAGGTTTGAACATACAAGCCAGTAAACATAAAACTAGATAATTTTAGACTAGATGCATTCATACTAAGAACCAGAACTAGATTCAAATGTTTTGGTTTTATCGTTAATATAAACAGGAGGTATCCACAAGGTTCCACTAGCCAGTGGAATGATGTCAAAAATAAACAAGAAGTTATTGCGTCAAACTGGACCTGCGTTAGAAGTGAAATTCTTGGACCGTTGCAAGACGAACTACTGTGAAAGCATTTGCCGAGAATGTTTTCATAATCAAGAACGAAAGTCAGAGGTTCGAAAGTGATCAGTTACCGCCCTAGTGCTAACCAAAACAGAACCAAGTAATTTGGATATCTCGATTGGTGAAGAATTCTAGGTA
>JAQFXT010001045.1:0-21506 GCA_034683725.1 Strigamia crassipes | reverse complement strand
AATGTTTACACGTAAAACTCAATGTTTACACGTAAAACTCAATGTTTACACGTAAAACTCAATGTTTACACGTAAAACTCAATGTTTACACGTAAAATTAAATTTAGTATTTGTTACATAATGGCCAATTTACTGCAAGAAATTTTCATTTTCTTTTCGTGTCTGCGCACCCCCACCCCATTGATGATAAAAACAAACAAACTCATAGAACAACAACAGCATTGTGCGCTTTCATTCTGCGCGAACAAAGCCCCAGTGCTTAACCCTATCAATTTAGGACATGTTGATGGCAATGTTAGCAAATCTCATTCACACCTGTCAAATGATAACATTGTTCTCACGCGCTGGATTAAACTGTCTCCATCTATTACTCCTAACACTAACAAACATTCTTTAAAGCTTTCGAACACAAATTCTAACAATGTCTTTTTGTCTTTTTAAATAATTTTCAGTGCGAACCTGGACTAGGTGCGAGCGTCATGTACGACCTTCTTTACAATCCACCACAAAAACTGATGCTTTTATGCGGGTGCAGCATTGTTTGTACGACCGTTGGCGAGGCCGCCAAGATGTGGAATTTAGTCGTGGTAAGTTGTTTTTGACTTTCTCCTTCTCGATGGACACGGTGATGTGGAAAAGCCACGCATTTTAGAAGAGTGAAATGCGTGTGATGGGTCAAATGGATTAAGTTTAAAGTATGTTCATTTTAGCGGAACATCTTAATACCTATTTACACGTGTTAATGTGTTTAAAATATAGGTTTTATACGTTTAACTTGTGTAAATGATTTCCCAATGTGTTTAAAATATGATTTTTTGTGTGTAAAGTTCTGTTTTACACGTGTATAAGGGCGTTTACACGTGGATGTGTGTGTTTACTGGTGTATAACTACTTTTACACGTGTGCAGTAAATGCTTTTACGGATGTGTAACGATTTTTACACGTGAATAAGTGTGTTTACACGTGAATAAGTGTGTTTACTGGTGTGTAACTGCTTTTATACATGTGCAGTAAATGCTTTTACACATTGCAGTAAATGCTTTTACACATTGCAGTAAATGCTTTTACACATTGCAGTAAATGCTTTTACACATGTGTAACGATTTTTACACGTGCATAAATGTTTTTACATGCGTATAAATGTTTTTACACGTGTATAAATGTTTTCACTCGTGGATAAATGTTTTTACACGTGTATAAATGTTTTTACACGTGTATAAATGTTTTTACTCGTGGATAAATGTTTTTACACGTGTATAAACGTTTTTACACGTGTATAAACGTTTTTACACGTGTATAAACGTTTTTACACGTGTATTAATCCTTTTACATGTGTGCAGTAAATGCTTTTACACGTGAATAACGATGTAAACACGTATATAAATGTTTTTTATATAAATGTTTTTACATAAATGTTTTTACACGTGGACAAATTTTTTTTACACGCGTATAAATGTGCTTACACGTGTGTAAATGTGTTTGAACGTGTTTAAAACAAATTTTACGTGTTAAACTTGCGTAAATGTGTTCACGCGTGTTTAAAATCGATATTTTACACGTGCGTAAATGTGTTTACACGTGCGGAAATGTGTTTCTTGCTTCCTGCTCTCTAATATCTGCCTAAACAAGTTCAAGTGGATTAAGAGCTAAATTGTTACAGAATGAGTAGAAATTAATTTGACAAATCCTCTTTTCGTTCAACTTGGTAATTGTTTACTTTTTGGCAAATCTCCAGCGCTCCACTCTAAGAGTTTCCTGCTTCATTAAAGTTAACCCTCGATTCGGTAAGTATTAAAATACCAACGACCGTTGTCCAGTGTCCGCAGAAATCGATAAAAGGAAGTGACGAACGAGACGATTATCAAAACCAAGCCGTTATTGTTTCCGTAGGTGTCGTACGGTGCCAGTTCTCCCGCCTTGTCAAACCGCGCCCGGTTCGAGACTTTTTTCCGGACTCATCCGTCAGCGACGGTGCACAACCCAACACGAATAAGGATCTTCCAAAGGTTTGGTTGGAAACGCGTGGCGATTCTACAACAAGCGGAAGAAGTTTTCATATCCGTAATTTCTCACTCGTATTTCAACAGGGGGGTTTTACGCAACAGATTAATATCCATTTTTTAGATTCAATTATTTCCAAATAATAACTCATTCAAACTGCGCATGTGCAAAGGTTAATATCACCTGGCGTAGAGAGTATTGCAAATGGCGCCCGATTTGATGAACTACCGCCTCAATTGTTCTACAGACTATATTTTTCAAACTACTAAAGCAATCTAGAAAAACTATAGCTCGTTAGATTTGAATCATCGAGACGAATCGATCCGTGTTTAGTATTTTAAAGTTTGATAAATCAAAATTAAAAAAACGAAGCATTTTACATTTGGACCATCGAGTTAATTCCGCTTTGGTTAAACTAAAAATTAATTTAAGATCTCACGTCTCGCGGTAGAATCTTTTATATTAATGGATTATAATACAAATAAAATGATAATCTGTTGCTCGAAACCTCTTACTTCATTTCTAATTTTTACTTCTCAATGTTGCCACCGGGTTTTCTTAAGTCTTGCACTTTGAACGCACCAATTGGCGTGTATTTTACAATACACGCCAAACGAAATAATTTAAAAAATATAGAAATTAACTGCATAAATAAATGTCAATTTAAGGAAGTTTTCATTAAAAATAACTACAGTTTCCCCGGAATTGATTGACACAAAGATTATTTACAATATGTCACGCTAAATTACTCGTAAAGAAGCCTTCGCTTCCGTGTCATGTTATGGAAAAGATTCAATAAACACGACACGTGAAATTATATAAATTATAAATACTCTTTTTCCACGTAATAAACGCAGATAACGGAAAATTGAGTTGACACACACCTGTTGGTACATCGTTCCACTAAAAGGTGGTGGAAAATCGAGTAAACTGAAAATGTAGTGCGCTAGAATCTCGAATGGTTTCGCTGGTGCCATTAGCTCGTGTGGGCTAATGCTTAAGTGCGAGACGAATGTGATAAACCCACTGCGTTACTTGTTTTAGGGAAACATTTAATGCAGTTACATTTTGGCTGTTAATTTGTTTTGCAGACGGTTGAAGATTTGGAGAGTAGGTGTAAAGAGGAAGGCATTGAGATCATAACGAGGCAAAGTTTTCTGACTGATCCAACTGATGCTGTGCGCAATTTAAGAGTGAGTATTTCATCTTGTTTGAATTTCTTGTTTGAATTTGATGTTTGAATTTGATGTTTGAATTTGATGTTTGAATTCGATGTTTGAATTTGATGTTTGAATTTGATTGGTTGATTTGTTTGTAGAGGCAAGATGCACGAATTATCATCGGGTTGTTTTACGTGGCGGAGGCTCGACGAGTTTTGTGCGAAGTGAGTTGTCGTTACTGATTAAATTTTGTGAAAATTTTAAAATAAATTTATAATCTCAAAAGAAATCTCAAAATAAAACTATAAATCTCAAAAGAAATCTCAAAATAAAACTATAAATCTCAAAAGAAATTTCAAAAGACATCTATAAATCTCAAAAGAAATCTATAAATCTCAAAAGAAATCTATAAATCTCAAAAGAAATTTATAAATCTCAAAACAAATCCATAAATCTCAAAACGAATCCATAAATCTCAAAACAAATCCATAAATCTTAAAATAAATCTATAA
Source organism: Strigamia crassipes (assembly GCA_034683725.1). NCBI lineage: Eukaryota > Metazoa > Arthropoda > Chilopoda > Geophilomorpha > Linotaeniidae > Strigamia > Strigamia crassipes. The sequence goes on along the minus strand of JAQFXT010001045.1, from coordinate 17,833 downwards.
ATCTTAAAATAAATCCATAAATCTCAAAATAAATCTCGACATAAGTCAATAAATCTTAAAATAAATTCATATATCTTAAAACAAATCCAGAAATCTCAAAATAAATCCTGAAATCTCAAAATAAATCCTGAAATCTCAAAACAAATCCAGAAATCTCAAAACAAATCCAGAATTCTCAAAACAAATCCAGAAATAAATCTCAAAACGAATCTAGAAATCTCAAAACAAATCCATAAATCTTAAAATAAATCTTAAAATAAATTTATATATCTTAAAATAAATCCAGAAATCTCAAAACAAATCCAAAAATCTCAAAACAAATCCAGAAATCTCAAAACAAATCCAGAAATTTTAAAACAAATCCAGAAATTTCAAAACAAATCCAGAAATCCAGAAATCTAGATAGCTCAAAAGAAATCTATAAATCTCAAATTAAATCCATCGATCTCTAAATAAATCATTCTAAATCTATAAATCCATCAATCTCAAAATAAATCATTCTAAATCTATAAATCCATCAATCTCAAAATAAATCATTTTAAATCTATAAATCCATCAATCTCAAAATAAATCATTCTAAATCTATAAATCCGCCAATCTCAAAATAAATCATTCTAAATCTATAAAAAATCCATCAATCTTTTTAAATCTATAGATTTATTTGTAAATCTCATTTGGGATCCTCCTGACTGTCAGAAGTGAAAATCTCTCCATTAATTCGAATGAATCTCTCCAGATATACAAATCCAAAATGTTCGGCAAACAATACGTATGGTTTTTCATCGGCTGGTACGAGGACAATTGGTACAGAGTCCCCGATAAACAAATCAATTGCACCATCGATCAAATGAAGGAAGCTGCCGAGGGTCACCTAACTACGGAAGCCCTGATGCTCAACCAAGACAGCAAGCGAACCATATCTGGAATGGTAGCGACTAGCGACAGCGAGCAAATTCAAAAACAAATTTCAAACGAGTAAATATTTTGCCTCGCATCTTGCAGACATCTCAAGAGTTCATCCAAAGGTTGGACGAAGAATTAGTCAAAGATGGCTACAACGACAGCAAGCCAGAGGGCTACCAGGAAGCGCCACTCGCGTACGACGCCATTTGGGCCGTCGCTTTGGCGTTGGATAAAACGATGAAGCAGTTGGAGAAAAGCAACATGAAGCTGGAGGATTTCAATTACACGAATAAGTTTATTGCCGATCAGATTTACTCGGCGATGAATAGCACCTCGTTTTTGGGCGTTTCGGTGGGTGGAAGTGTCCAGGGTGACCAGATTTTGGAATTCAAAAACCGGGACAGCTATTAGCGATACAAAATTGGCAAAAAAAAAATGAGATATGTGAAGAATTTTATGAAACACGTTGCATATTTATATACTTATTTGTACGTAAGTAGCGTATTTTTTCGATTAAGAACCGCCCTCGAATAGATATAAGAGCCGCTATTGATTAGTAGAAGCTGTTATTCGAGGGCGGCTACAATTCGAGAAGTTTTTATTTAAAAAAAATTGAAAATCACGGGAAATAATGGAAAATAAACTGGAAAATCGCGAAAATGAACTGGAAAATCGCGAAAATAAACTGGGAAATCGCGAAAATAAACTGGAAAATCGCGAAAATAAACTGGAAAATCGCGAAAATAAACTGGAAAATCGCGACAATAAACTGGAAAATCGCGGAATTAAACTGGAAAATCGCGGAATTAAACTGGAAACTCGTAAAAATAAACTGGAAAATCGCGGAATTAAACTGGAAACTCGTAAAAATAAACTGGAAAATTGCGAAAATAAACTGGGAAATCGCGAATATAAACTGGGAAATCGCGAATATAAATTGGGAAATCGCGAAAATAAACTGGAAAATCGCGACAATAAACTGGAAAATCGCGAAAATAAACTGGAAAATCGCGACAATAAACTGGAAAATCGCAAAAATAAACTGGAAAATCGCGGAATTAAACTGGAAACTCGTAAAAATCAATTGGAAAATCGCGAAAATAAACTTGAAAATCGCGATATTAAACTAAAAACTCGCGAAATTAAACTGGAAATTCGCAAAAATTAACTGGAAAAACGACAGAAATCCCAAAAATTTCAACACTTATAATAAAAGCCGCGGCTCAGAGTGCCAGTTTTTGAAGGAATACTTATACATTTCCTGTTTTTCCATAATAATGAGCGACGAAGATGCACCTCTAGAGACGTAAAATAATCGCAGGAAAGTCGCAAACAAAAGACGATAGTTCGATTATCAAATTCAATAATTCGATTATATCAAATTATTCTCTTTTGTTTGCAATTTTCACATTTACCAGATAGGCGCAGTTTAAAATAACACATTTTTCAAAAACTGGGACATTTTAGCGTCCCGAAGATGCTTTTCGGGACACTGGGACAAGTTGTCTAAAACGTCTGGTCACCCTGGATTGGTCCGTTTTGGTTTTTGGAAATTCCAATTTGGTTTTGGGTTTTTTTTTTTTTAGGGTAGCGTTGCGTTTTCGGCCAAAGGCGATCGAATTGCGTGGACTTTGATTGAACAAATGAGAGGTATCGAATAGGGAGTTTCATTAATCCGGTCAATTTTGCGATCATGCGATCTGGAGGATTTTGCTATTTTGTGTTTGTCACGTGATATCAGTTGCACCGATCACATTCATAATTACTAAAGTACAAGAGAGTGAAAATACAAAATTCCAAAATTATCTACGCGGTAGTTTTTTTCGATTTTGAGGCTCGTCAAACTCAAAACAAAATGGCGGCGAGCAAAATCTCAAAATTGCCGAATCCTACATCTAATGAAAACCTCTTTTTGAAAACTAAACGTTCTATTTTACAACAAAAAATGAGATAATTGTTTTACTTTTCAAATTGTTACAGATGGTCAGTACCATCAACTCGGTTTCTACGATACTAGAACTGAAAATTTATCTTGGTCCAATGAAGTTGTATGGATAGGTAAAAATCATAAATTATTGCGGCTTATTTAATTTAATTTAATTTAATTTAATTTAATTTCTTAGGTGGTCGACCACCTAGAGATCAAACAATAGTGATGCCTCAACTGAGAAATGTTTCTTTGCCCTTGTTTATTGGGATGGGTGTTGTGTCAATACTTGGAATCATAATAGCTATAGGTTTATTGCTTTTCACCGTTCTGTTCGGAACCAGGCGGTAATTTATAAATCATTACCGGCATTCCAAGTTTCTGTTTATATAGTTTTTGGTGTTTTTGATGTCCATTCTGTTTACAAAAACAATTAAAACAGCAAAAACAGAACCTTTGAATGTCCTACTGTATCAGTAGTATTACTAACTACGGTCGCAAGGGACCCGAAAATCTGTTTGTTATAACGAAAGTTCGTTATAAAAAATTACGGTACAAATTTTTTTTTCAGTTCTGTAACTGAAAACAAATTCATGTTTATCATAAAAAACATTATTTATTTATACGCACGGTGATTTTTGTTTGAATTCAACTTTTTAGAGCATTTTTTAATATAAAATTTTTATTTTCATCAATTTAAAAAATGAAATTTTCTGGCACAGCGTGGGGTATTAGAGAGTTCTTAAAAACTTGTTCTTTATAACGAATAATTCGTAATATCAAAATTCGTTATATATCGATATTTTTTAACACGGTGTTCTATTGGAAACCAACCGAGTCATCTAAAAAAAATTCGTTATAACAAAAATTCGGTATATCGCGGTTCGTTATAACGAGGTTCAACTGTATTACAATTAACTTTTTTTTTACAGATTCATCGAGCTGTCTCATCCAGTGTGCAACATGATCACTTTAATAGGGATCATCATGTGTCTACTCAGCGTTATCTTTTTAGGCATTGACGGCCGTTTCGTTACTCCGAAACAGTATCCGATAGTATGCCAAGCGAGAGCTTGGATACTCACATTAGGATTTACACTGGCGTACGGCTCTATGTTCACGAAGATATGGAGGGTTCATCGGATAACTACAAAAACCAAACACGATCCTAAAAAGAAAATAGTAATTTTGCTTCATTTTAGTTTTCAATATTTTTTCTTTCTTTAAAATTTTTTTTTTTTTTTTGCAGTCACGGGTCGATAACCGGAAATTATTCGGGATGCTCGGAGTCATGGTTGCTATGGATCTTGTTATTCTTTTAGTTTGGCAGGTCCTGGACCCGCTTCAGAGAACAATTGAAATATTCACATTGGAAGAGAACATCAACGAAGAAGAAGACATTCGGCTCGAGCCGCAATTAGAGCATTGCGAATCGGAAAATAATATTATTTGGTTTGGTAAATAAAATTGTCTAAAATTGTTTAAAAATAATTAATAGTGTATTGATTATTGTTGTTTAAATCCAGGAATATTATACGGATACAAAGGATTGCTTCTTATATTTGGAATTTTCCTCGCGTATGAAACACGAAGTATAAAAGTGAAGCAAATTAATGATTCCCGCTACGTTGGGATGAGCATTTATAACGTTGTTGTAAGAATGTATTAAGTAAATTCGTAAATTTGTGTCTAATTTGTGTTTATTTCTTAGGTATTATGTATGATCACTGCCCCTGTCACCTTAGTAATAAGCAGCCAACAAGATGCAAGTTTTGCATTTGTCGCTTTGGCCATTATATTTTGTTGTTTTCTTTCAATGGCGTTGGTTTACGGGCCGAAGGTTAATCATTTTTAAATTTCTAAAAATCAAAATGGTAATTTTTTTTTGTGTTTCAAACAGGTGACCGAACTAATACATCATCCGAGAGACCGAGCGGAAAGTAGACACTTAACAGATTCCCTACCAAGTAAAGAAGAGGAAGAGAAACATCAAAAGTTAATCGCAGAAAACGAAGAACTCAAAAGACTCATTGCAGAAGTACGGCCAAAGATATTTAGGGATGGGGCGTACGAATTAGGGTTTAAAATCTCGAGATCCCGGCTGGTATTTTAAATCTAATGCAATCTTTAAAAATCCAATGAAATCCTTAAAAATCCAATGAAATCTTTAAAAATCCAATGAAATCTTTAAAAATCCATTGAAATCTTTCAAAAATCGAGCGAAATCTTTCAAAAATTGGGCGAAATCCTTTAAAAATCGTGCGAAACCTTCAAAAATCCTTATAAAATGCGGTGAAATCCTTCAAAAATCCAAGAAAAACCAACAAATACCACAGAATTTCTGTTCTATTTGTTTTTTTTAGATTTGAATGGAAATGAGTAGATTTTATGCCACTTTTTTTCTGTGCTAATCCTGAGATTTCCGAGTATCCCGAAATTGAGAATTTTTTGAATTCCGAATCCCGGGATTCAAAAAACAGTCCGGGATTGGAAGCCCTAGTACGAATCCTCGAATCCTTCGAATCTTGAGGGTTTCGAGAGATTCGAGAATTCATTTTTTCGTCCCATCCATAATAAAAAAAATTGATTTGTTAATCGATCGATTGTTGTTCCACGCAGCAAGAAGATAAAATCCGGATGTTGAATCACCGCTTACAGGAAAAACGCGCTCAACAAGCGAAAACCGGCGTAGTGCAAGACGTTGGCGATCGAGGCAACAACGGCTGCAGTGCACCGACGGACCCATCCGCGCCCACCATCGAGTCGCTCACGTTCGACGGTTTACCTGCGATCCAAAAGGAGGTGGTGGTCGTCGATCTCAACTCTGACTCTGCCATCACTGTGGGAATGACGAGGAGTACGCGGGCTTCTCCGTCGGATTTTGAACTCTCCGAGTCGTATTTGTGAAACTAGTTCGTCCCTAAGTTGGTAAACGGAAAATGTGAAACACTTTTTTAAAACTAAAAAAATTAAAAAATAAAAATAAAAAATAAATGCAAATTTTTAGGTCAATGTGAGAAACCAGTGCGATTTTGAAAAACGGATGTAACGGCGCGCCATCTTGTTTCCGCCATCTTATTTCCGAGTGTTTGAATTTTGAGTTACAAACTGCTCGTAGCTCCAAATGTTGCGTTTTCGTAGTGATTTTTTAGTCCTTGCGAGGGAACCACACGCGCTAGATTTCGTATTTCGACCCCCTGAGATGAAAAAAAAGTAGAAATTAGAGCGCATGTGCTTCGCTCGCCAAGACGGGAAATTGATTTGAATCGGAAGCTTTCACAAACACAGCTCAAAATACTCGATATGCATCAAATAAAATTTACCTGCCGTTATTCATTCGTTTAGACCAGTGTTTCTCGAACCTTTTTGTGGTGTTAAATCCACCAACTGATGTTGGGAAATGCAGTTTTAGATCAATATATGTAAATTCATTCTAATTGAAAAGAAATGATAAAATGTGATCGCTGTTTGTCAGTTTGTAAAAATTGAAACGAATTTTTTTTTTAAAAAACAAAAATAAATAAAAATTCAAACCTCGATGTTGTATATAAGTTGTAAAATAGACAAATCTTATTGTAGGAAGAGAAAAAAGTTAAAAATAAAAATAAAACAATGCAAATTATTGGAAATTTAAATAATTTAAATAGAAAAATGAAATTTTAATAAGTGGATTTATTATTTTTTTTTTTGTTACTACTGCCATTGTTAATTATAAGATTTATTATCAAATTATCAAATTATTCGTTTTAATTTACCGTGTTACCTCGTTTTAAGCCGCACGCCGGTATAAGTGAAAAAGCTAATTTTGTTTTGTTTGTTTTTTTAAAAATGTTTTACGTATTAGTTACATATTTTTTTTACGATTCGTCACAATTCTGTCATAATACGGTAAAAAGAAAAAAATTGTCAGCTGAATGTTTAAACAATTATAAATATCCGCCTTCATTTATCTTTCCATCATTTTAAATTCTAAAAACTTGTAATTTATTCAGAAATACTTAACATTTTTATTTAATCATCATTTAATAACTTATTGTAACATATTTCTTAAGTTTTTGTTGAATGTTAATAAAACAAAAGTTACAGCAAAAAAAAAAAATAATAATAATAATAATAATAATAAAAAATTAATTTATATAAAATAGAACAAAGATTTTTCATCCTTCGATCATCATTCGCCAAAACCATTAAAACATTATAAAAATGGAAAGATTTCAATGGAGTCCATCATCCTTTCTTTCTAATCTATTAAAATATCAATATTATTAATTGGAATATTTTAGAGCATGTGCACAGCACACAACAAATCCTTTCCCCAAATTCTTCAGCAAAACCTGAAGGCAAATTCTTTACATTCATTTCCACCAATGTTGCAATGTACAGTTCTTAGGAAAATCAAAGCCAGAGTTTCGGTAAAATTGATAACTCAAAATAACACATCGATAAAAACGCCATTTTTATATTATATTTGCATGTTTTTTTTTTTTTTTTGTTTTTTTTGTGGGTCAATGTTCATTTAGGACACAAAAACCATTTTTTTTTTTAGGTTAGAAAGTTATTTACAAAGCGATACAGTATATATATAGCCAAAAAGTTGAACACATTTCGATGATATAGTTTACTTGGGCCGTATTTTTTCGTAGAGAAACTGCTGACCTTTATCCGAGACGACTCCGCCTCGCACTGTCAAAGTTCTTTTCTTCATGAAATGGAAATGATCCAAAGCAAACTGGTAGAAATCATTTTCCATCTTCCAGATGGGGGATTGGTGAATAGTTTCAATGGTTTTCGCAGATGGTTCTAATTTGATAGTTGTTTTCCTAAGATGCGACTTCTTTCCTAAAATAAAAATACAAATAAATAAATAAATAAATAAATAAATAAATAAATTAGGGATGGGACAAATCCCAAATTTTAGGGTTGCACCGAATACCTAAAATTCCGAATAACCGAATATTCGGTATTCGGCCGAATAGCCGAATAATTTAAAAAAGTGTAATTTTTCCATTGAAAAACAGCCATTTGTACGTGTAAAAATATACTTTCTGCGTTAAAATTGCTACTTTTAAGTTTAAATTGTATCTTACGTAGAAGATGCCATTTCTTCATTAAAAAAACAATTTTTCCACAAAAAAAATAATTCTAAAAAAATGCAATTTTTCTAAAAAAAAAAAAAAACACATTTTTTTATCTATAAACATAAAGTTATCATAAAATATTCAATTTATAAAAGTGTAAATTATTGTTATTAACCCTAAAAAAAGGGAACTTTCCATTAAATACGATAAATAATTGTGATTTTATTATTATTATTGCGTATTCGGCCGAATACATAATATTCGGTCTTTTGGCCGAATAGGCCGAATAACCAAATACAAACCGAATATTCGATGCAACCTTATTAACCGCACTCGAATAACAACCGTGGCTACTAATCGAGGGCGGCTCTTAATCGAAGGAATACGGTATTAAGAAAAAAAAGGAAAACAAATAAGATAAAGGGGTAATAGGTTATAATTTTACGACTGATTGATGTTCATTGACGTTCATTGATGTTGATTAATGTTAACAAATTATTTTCTTTCATATTCAAATCATTTTCTTTCATATTTAAATCATTTAACTTACATATTTGGATCAAAAAGATTACAAATTCAAGAAAATTTTCTTTTCTTGAATATTTTCTAGAGCGTGGCAGTCTAATTATTAGAAAGTTCGGAAAATTCCACTAGATGGCATACTGAAAACAGCGTGGCACTCACACTTACAATTCGAAAGATTCAAATTTAAAAAAAAAAAAAAAAAATTCGAGTTTTCGAATCCCTCAAATAAATAACTAAATATTTTTAAATCCTTACCATTTAAAAACAAATCTAAACTTCCTTTAAAAAATCTTGGTAGCGCAGCCTCCAGAAGCGCGACAAAATCTTGAAGTTCTTCGGTCACTCCGACCAGCAAATATTTATTAACCAGATTAAGTTTGGCTTGCTGCAAAGCCCATTTATTACCAGGAACCCTTTAACGATATCAAAATATACATTTAAAAAAAAAAAAAAAAATTTTAAAAATAAAACTCAGCTTTATTTTTACCAGCAGTCGGCCATATGTCCGCAGAAAAAAGGAATTTGCATCCACATGTTCTCTTCGGCGCAGTCCTGCTCTTGCCGCAAAACACACTCATCGAACGTCTACAACAAGAAATTTATTTATTTATTTATTTATTTATTTATTTATTTATTTATTTATTTATTTATTTGTCCAACCATTTTGTCTCCTTGTCGCTTCCGGACTAAATAAGGTCGAAAGTCATCTCCATATCGCAGGAAGTAGTAATAAGAAATGAGTCGATCTAGCGGCTTCCGGATGATGTTAATGAAGATCGGTTTCTGAGCTATGCCGAACCTACATCCAAATAAATCAATTAATTGACTGGAAATGAATCGGAACTAACTCGAACCAAAAATAGACTTTGTTTATCATTGTAATACACGCAGCCTCGAGATTCTTGAGTACCTACAGATAACCACTGGGAGCAAAGTACGACAATATTGACACGATGAAGCTCTCAATTTCCAATGAATCGAGTTGATACGATATTGAGTTAATAGTCCACGGATGAGTGCAGTTCTCTATCTAATGATTACCAAACACGCCTATCCCATTAGTCGTCGCTATATTTGCTCCGTTCTATCATCTCAAACATCCAAAAACAGTTGAAAATACAGTAAAGTCCGCGTAATGACGTATATCGTATTACGGACACTCTACTGTCCAGTCGTGGGAAATAAAAAAATTTCCTTCGGTTTAACTGTTTTAAGATTAATCTACCAGGTGGCGTAAAAATCCATTGAGATTCAATGACATCGGTCCCTGGTGCTTCGACGACCAATGAGAACGGCGTAACGAAACGGCCATCGTTCGTTCGACCAATCCCGAAGCGCGTAACAAACCCCGTTCGCCTTCGGATCGGTGGTTGCATTCACCATTTCGATAATGCACGCTCGTCTTTTGCGCCATCCGTCGTGGGTTTTCACAACCAAAATACAAATGGCATTTTGATGGTCGTTTCTCCGATTTTCTATAGGTAAATTCTCTCGTAAAATACGCCTCGCGCTTGAGTAATCGTCAAATTTATTGTTAAAAATACGTCAGCACTCATCTATTTGTCAGATAAGATTCGTGCGGACCTAATTATTTGACAATTACTCGGCGCGCTCGATATATTATTACTACTGAGAATAGTAAAATTGTTATATTTTCCAACTGCTAATGTTGTATCACCGTGAAAGCGTGCTACGGACGAAGAATTTACGTGGAAGTGTCGCATCTGTCCAACTCCCCTACTCCCCTATATTGGACCCTAGGTTTGCTTTCGATGCAACGATGGCAGCGATGGCAGTCACGCGTGATGGCGGCAGAATCCAATAAGGAAATAACGACAATAAACTGCGCCTCACACACTCCGTAATAATAGATAAATAAATAAGCAATAGCATCGATTACTTCCCTTAAAGATAAACAAAACACTTCCAGTTGTTGGCATCACAAAACCAAAACACAATTTTAAATCGCTTACCGTTCGAAATCTAAGTAAGCAATATGGCCGTGATACAACGCCGGCTTTTTCTCCGACCACGAAGAAACATTGTAGGCGAACCTCGCCTAGGAAAAAAAAAAAAACCAAAAATTTGTTTAAAAATATTTACAAGTTATTTCATCAACCCCAATCGACGCAACGGATTGTCATCCATTTTTTTAGATTAAATTATTTCCGAATAATAACTCGTTCAAACTGCGCATGAACGTTGCAAATGGCGCCCGATTTGATGATCTACCGCCTCAACCGTTCTACGCGCGATATTTTTCAAACTACTTCAGCGATCTAGAAAAACTATAGCTCGTTAGATTCGAATCGTCGAGACGAATCGATCCGTGTATAGTATTTTAAAGTTAAATGAACAAAAATTAAAAAACGAACAATTTTACTGTTCCGTCGCCCTAGTGTTGATTTGGACCATCGAGTTAATTCCGGTTTGATTAAATTTAAAAAAAAAATAATCCGAGATCTCAAATCGTGCATAACTATCTTAAATTTTATATTAATAAATTATAATACAACCCCACTCGCTTATTTAAAAATTATAAATTAAAAAAAGCTAAATTCCGACAGCTGTCTTTTCCGGGCAAATTTAATGATAGCGGAAGTATTTATTCTTCATTAAGGAGAACAAACTTTAATAGCGAGAAGTACTAAAAACAGTGTAAAAATAGTAATATAAAATGTTATCGGGTCGTGTGGCAAAACATTATTTTGTTTCTATAACAATTTAAAGTCGATTATTCATAATTTGAGTACGTACTTGATCGGATAGGGAGAGGACGTGCACATTTTTCGTCGTATTGATATGCAACACATTGAACTTGTTCTTAGCGCAGAGGTCGTAAGCAACTCCCATAAAGCTCGTGCTGCCGGTCTTAGGCACACGGTTGTAAATCAGGACTAGATCGTTGGTCGGGTCTTCCGCCGGATGAACGGTTAGGCTCGATCTAAGAGTGGCCGATGTCGCCACGTCTCCCGAGAGAATGGTGTTCTTTACGTGCAGCTGTTGTTGGTCGATGCCGCTGCTTAGTTGCATCTGCTCGATCGCTTGTTCTAGTTGAGGGGATAAATAACGCGAGCATTTTATTAAGATTTCGAGCTGAAAATCAAGTGTGTAGTATCTATTTTTAGTTGAAGGTTTTTCAATTCATATTTCGAAGTTGTTTTTTTTTTTTAATTTTTGATGTTCACGTTAAAATCAATTTTTTTTTAGTGGAAAATTCAATAAAAATTAATATTTTTAGTGGAAGATTCGATAAAAATTAATATTCTTAGTGGAAAATTCAATAAAAATTAATTTGTTTAGAGAAAAATTCACATTTCAACCAATTTTTTAGAAAAAAATTTACATTTTGATCAATATTTTGAAGAATTATTCACATTAAATCAATGTTTTTTGTAATTAATTTGTAAAATATTCACATAAAATCAATTTTTTTATTAATTAATTGGTGAAATATTCACATTGAATCAATTTTTTTAGTGATTAATTGGTGAAATATTCACATTAAATCAATTTTTTTAGTAATTAATTGGTGAAATATTCACATTAAATAAATTTTTTTAGTAATTAATTGGTGAAACTTTCACATGAAATAAATTTTTTAGTGATTAATTCATATTAAATCAATGTTTTAGTGATTAATTCACATTAAATCAATTTTTTAGTGATCAGTTCACATTAAATCAATTTTTTAGTGGTCACTTCACATTAAATCAATTTTTTAGAGACTAATTCACATTAAAATCAATCTTTTTGTAGAAAATTCACATTTATTAATTTTTTTACTAAAAACTTCACAAAAAAATCAATTTCTTTAGTGGAAAATTAACACTAAAATCTATTTTTTTAGTGACAAATTCACATTAAATCAATTTTTTAGTGATCAGTTCACATTAAATCAATTTTTTAGAGACTAATTCACATTAAAATCAATCTTTTTGTAGAAAATTCACATTTATTAATTTTTTTACTAAAAACTTCACAAAAAAAAAAATTTCTTTAGTGGAAAATTAACACTAAAATCAATTTTTTTAGTGACAAATTCACACTAAAACCAATATTTTAGTAAAAAAAATTAAATTTTCATCTTAAAATCACACTAAACTCAATTTCTACATAAAAAATTCAAATAAAACCACTTTTTTTTAGTGCAAAATTCACATAAAATCAATATTTTAGTGACAAATTCACACTAAAATTTAATTCGCACATGAAATCACACCTTAAATCCCACTAAAATCAATTTTCCCGTGAATAATTCCCACTAAAATCAATTCCAAAGTGGAAAATTTCACCAACTAGAAAAAATTCTTCCAGGATCAATTGAATTAAACGATATAATGAAGTGGTTAAGCAATAAAAAAAAAATAGGAAATTTGCCAACTGTGATTACACCACCACCACTCAATTTATATAACATTCTCAAACCATAAAAAAAAAATTAAAAAAAAAAACTTTCTAAATATAATATATTCCAAACATGACCCACAATTTAATTCAAACCTTTACCTCAATAAATAAACATCAAAAAACTCAAACATTCCTCTCAGTGCACCATTTGTGGCAAGCATTTTCCACCACAGTTATAAACACAAACTTACGCTATAAATGACACGTGACTGTCCAAAAATTTATTCTAGTTTTCAAACGAAACAAAGCGGTTGTTCACATTATTGCGTCAAAACAATCGTGTTACTCGATTAATATAAATGCCACTGTATTTACTGCTTAACCGACAAAATAACGAATGTCATTTAATTCACAGTCTACGAAGCGGAGAAATACAAATGGCGACAATTCGAGATGATCGCCATTTGCATTTCAGTCGATGACGTAGATTCAACGAAAATAGTGGAAAACTACCGGATTGGCTCCGCTATTTTTCGAAATAACGTAAGCTCCGTTAGACTTATGAGTTTTCCACTATAATTACAGGCATTACGGGAAAAGTATTTGCCGCAAACTGTGTATTATCGATTTTTTTCGCTTTGCCTTAACCCAATAACAAATTTAAAGACCAAAATTGGATTTAACTGCTCTTAAATCATAAAACTCGAGCCAAAGATGCGTTGCCAAGGTGATTCTCGCATTTTCGCACCACCACTCAATCGTATTCTACAAAAACCTCAACTAAAATTGCCCAACATCAATCACCCTGCCAACCGAACCAACTGTGCGAACCAACGACCCGATGACTCACACAACCAATTCAACTAATTACAACCGAAAAGAAAAAAAAAGAAAAAAAAATAATAATTAATCCCTTTTATAAGAATTAATAAAAATTAATAAAAAGCCAATTTTTTTAAATTTATACTCCTAAAATTACTTGTTTTCTCGATTTTGGCAACGACGCTTCACCGCGTGACCGAAAACGTCATCAATTTCGAGTTACGCGAGTTACGCGACAACTTGTAAACATTTGCCTTAAAATGGGTGTAAAATTCAAATTAAACGTTTACGGAAGGTAAATATTACCTAGTTTTCTATTGGTGGCTTCGAGACGACTGACTTCGTCGCCGAAATGAACGTAGACGAAAACGACGATCGAAATGCAGAGTATCAACACGATGGGCAGATGCTTGGATTGCATGATTCGTAAACAGCGCGCGGCCATCAAATCAACATTGTATCAACACATCGAGCACCGCATCGTTGCGAGTCTCTAGCAACGGCCGCGCATGTTCAAATATCACACTTGCCTCGCACCGAATGATTAATCAATCAAATATTCGGCCGTTTGTGTCGGCCCGCATCGTGCGGCTGCGGAATATCCAATAAGTTGGACGGAGCGGGAATTTTCCGGACTGGGAGGAATCTTGACAGGACGAGTTGATTAAAAGGAAAAAGGAAAAAAAAAAATACAAATGCGGAGTTCGATGGCGATACGGTGGAGGCATCTGGTGGCGGGGAGCGGAATTGAGCGCTTTTGGGAAGTTGGTGTAAAAATGGATGAAACAACATTGGAGAATTCGGTTAAAGATTACGAATGTCAATTGAGTAGTATAAAAGCGGCGATGTTGATCACTGATTCGGAGACTAGAATTGAGTTGGAGAAATTGACGGTTGATTTGGAGGAGTTATTACGGTATACGAAAGGTATTTGGTATTTTTTTATGTCAATTTGTTGTTTTATTTGATTTTTTTTTGTTTTTTTTTCAGATAGTTTGTTTGCGTTGAAAAAGCAACGTTTGTTGGCGCAGTTGGAGGCGATTTCGAGTGTTGTTCCCGTTAATGATTTGGTTGGTATTGTTTTTTTTTTTAAATTTAGATTTTAGTTTTAATTTTTTAATTTTTATTTACAGACAATAAATGAAAATGATGTTTCGACTCTTTCGAGTAATGGCGAGGAGGGAAACGAACGTGATAGCGAATTATTCGATGTTATTAGTTCGATCGAGGGATCGAAATGTCGGGCTGCATTTACCCACGAATGGGGCGAACATAGTCATCATAATGCGGTTGTTTTATCCGTCGAATCGACCGATAATATCGCTTCGATCGAGGATATAAACGTAAACAAACGGATTTAAATACCGTATTTCTTCGGTGCTGCGTTTGTTGTACGCAAAAACAAAATAATTGAATTTTTTTTCTCTTTTTTTATAATTTATAAAAAGGTTCGGGTGATGTTTTGCAATCCAACGAATAATTCCATGAAGCCGTGTCCGTTTTATTTAGATGGGAATTGTAAATTTGCCGATGAAACGTGCAGGTTAATATTAAAAATATACAAAAAAATTGAATTAAAAAATGAAAAAAATTAATTTTTTTAGGTTTTCGCACGGGCATGTTGTTAAATTTACGGATTTGAATGAATTCCGCGACCCCGATTTCAGGTTTAAACACGATTTTTGCATTTAAAAACAAATGTTAACTCACCTTTTTATGTTTTAGTTCGCTTCATCGCGATTCGAAATGTCTAGCGAAGTTCAGCGATGGATTGTGGTATAAAGCTACGATCGAAGAATCGTTAGACGACGGCAAATTCGCCGTAAAATACGACCAATATCGGAATACTGAAACGTTAGGATTGGAAGATATAGTTCCATTACGTAAAAAAAAATGAAATTCGTCATAAAATATCGATATTTAATGCAATTTTAATCAGAGGATCAACCAGACAGTTCGTCCGATTCGGATTCCGAAGGTTTTAATGAAGATTTTGATAATTCACTGACGAATATCGACAACGGCGCGAATGAAACGTTCGCGTGGCCGTGTAATGGGTCCGACGAACGGTTGGGCGAGTGGGAAAAACACACCAAAGGAATCGGTTCGAAGTTGATGGTCAAAATGGGTTATGTTATCGGGTAAAATTGATTTTTATTAAATTTTTTGTTTTTTAAATTATAAAAATTGATTATTATTAATTTTTTTTTTTTTTAAATTATAGAAATTGATTTTTATTAATTTTTTTTGTTTTTTAAATTATAAAAATTGATTTTTATTAATTTTTATTAATTTTTTTTGTTTTTTAAATTATAAAAATTGATTATTATTAATTTTTTTTGTTATTTAAATTATAAAAATTGATTTTTATTAATTTTTTTTGTTATTTAAATTATAAAAATTGATTTTTATTAATTTTTTTTGTTTTTTAAATTATAAAAATTGATTATTTTTTTTAATTTTAGGTCCGGACTTGGAAAAAATGGAGAAGGGATCACCAAACCGGTCGAAGCGATTGTTTTTCCGGCTGGGAAATCGTTAGATGCGTGTCTGGAACTGAAGGAGAAAGGCGCTTTGAATAATCCGGTTAAAGCGAAACGGAAGTTACGGAGGAAGAGGTTACGAGAGAAGAAAATCGCGGCTGGATACGACGCTGTTGGTCCTCGGGAAACCGTGTTTGATTTTTTAAACAAGAGAATTTCGCATCAAAAAGGTTTTACAAAAGAAATGACAAAAAGTTTTTTTGGAATAAAAATTTATTTTTATTTTTCTTGTAGATGTACAACCGTCAACTTCTAAAGAAACTGTACATGGTGTAAATGTAAAAACTAGTACGACGAGGAATTTGAATTTTCAAGTATGATTTAATTATCTAACTCGAGAATTTATTTATTTATTTATTTATTATTTTTTTTTTAGTCGATGAAAATTGGAGAGGAGATCAAGAAAGTCGAAAGACAGTTGCAGCATTTACAGCAATCGTTAAATAGGAACACGAGGTATTTAAAAAAAAAAAATATTATTTTAATGTAAATATGATAATTTTTTTCTTCTTTTTTTAGTGCTAAAATTGTGAGTTCGCGCATTCAAAGCAAAATAAGCGAAGTGGAGACGCAGCTGTACTCGTTACAGAACCAGGAGAAAACGGTGCAACGAGAGCAGAAATCTCGGCAAACTCATAAGAAATTAACAATTTTTTAACTCCGATTCCCCTAAGTTATACGCTATCAATTTACAACATTTACGGCATTTACAAAATGCGTTAATGTGATTAAAGAATTTTTTTTTTAAAATAACTCTTTAGTTACAGCTAAACAAACTTCTACAGTTTGATGACCTGCCAGTTGCCCGCTGCATTCCAAATAATGAAATACAACAAAAAATGCATAAATTGTCCTAACTCCCAATCAAATTCACTTTTACAACAAGATGGTCACGCCGCACCCAAACTACTACATTATAAAATAAAAATAAAACAAAATGATCTTGTTTTATTCATTTATCTCAATTAATTCCAATGTGCTCCGTATATTAGGGTCAAGTACTACTGGCTTCGTGAGTGATACACAGCCGGCCACTTCAATCTGAAAAAAACAGACATAGGATGATCCAAATTCGGTGCAATGGGAATACATTTTGCAGAATTTTGATACTTAAGAAACCAGCATCATCACCAGAATTTTGCGTAGGTTTCACGAACATTTCGAAACGTTTATAAAACGTTCTTGGTATTACGGCGACATATTGGTGACCATTTGAATGCATCTGGAGTCCAGATGCATTCAGCTGGACCATTCAAGCGATGCATCTCGTTGTCCAACCGGGAAAGCAAATTTTCCATAGTTGGTCATTAGTTGGTTCTGGGCTCCACCAAATTTTCCATAGCTGGTCAATAGTCTGGCCTGGGTTCCACCAAATTTTTCTATAACTGATCAATAGAGGTTTGGCGATTACCAACTTAAAATAACTTGTACCGCATTTCTTCGATCAAAAGCCGCGGCTTTTATTACAAATCGCCTCGCTCGGCCCCGACTACTATACAAAGTGGCGGCTGTTTTTCAGTCTTTTCATTCATTCTACGCTCGTTTTGAGATTCAAAACGTACGTAGAACGAACGTTACGGCTGTCAAATCAAAGATGACTACTCTAATGCAGGGCTGTCCAACTGCAAGTGCCCCAAGGGCCGCTTTAAAAAAAAATGCGGTTTGGAGGGCCGCAAAATAAATAC
>JAQFXT010001044.1:0-21518 GCA_034683725.1 Strigamia crassipes | reverse complement strand
GTTCTTCTTCCCATAATGCAACCTGATTCTGTTCTCCTACTCGTACTTCCGGTAAAATTCCGACAACTCCGAGCATGAAACTTAAACCGTAATGTATATTGTTTTTGCTGTTATGTTAAAATAAGTTTTATGTTTATTTTTATTATTATTTTCATCCAAAACAGAAAACACAAAAACGGTATCGAATATTCTGCGAAGCTATTTCACGAGAACGAGGACGAGGACAATGGCGGACGAGCAATCCAGATTTGATCGGACAGTAAATTGTATTTCGACATTGAAAACAGACGATCGAGTTAAGAAATCATAATGCTACGATAAAGTGGTAGTATTTAATTCTCGATAAGTTTAAATTCACACTTTAAAGGAATGTTAGCACAAGTTTCAATTCGAAAACGTGGATTTTAAGCGTCGAAACTGTAAACATGAAGCGGGAAATCGAAATTTCGTTGACAATGAATCTATGATTATGTGAAATAATAATTGGACATTGAATAATCGAAAGGAAGCACAAGACTACCTAAGTGTAAGTATTTTTACTTTTTATGTATTAATGTATCGGTATATTGATTTAGCGTTGTTTTCTGAGGGAAACAAATTTTGGTATTTTTATGTTGCATTGGTGACAAAAATGCAAAAACTAATTGCAGGAATGAGTTAAGTCAAAAATGCTTTACGTATTAGTTACATATTTAAAAAAAAATAATTTTGTTATAAATTATGGTAACTTCTAACACTTTAACGCGTTTTTTGACAAATTACAATGTTTTATTAGCAATATATTGTAATTTTGTGTGAAATTTTGATAAATTTGAATGATTTATTGTGATTAAGTGTTAAATTATGAAATTTACTAATGTTCTATCGTAATTTTGTGTGAAGTTAGGTTTCGACATTGCGCAGTGATGTTATAACGGCGGGAGTTAATTTCACAACGGATTGGTTTTTGGATGCGCGCAGGCGCGATTTAACTGTCGGCGCCATGTTTTTAGGTACGGTGTTGCGTTTATCGAGAGATAGTTTAGCACCGAAATTATTTTCAGGTTTTGATGGACCTGTTTACGATTATTTCAATGGTATTGAGGACGTTTCAAAAAGAAGAGTTCGGTTTGTTGGTGTTCCCGCTGCGAGGATTAAAGAGGATTATTTCAGGATTATGAGATATTTTCGGTAGTTTTGATTTTTTTTGTTGTGATTATTTTGAATTTTATTAAGGATATGTTTTAGATATTATGCTGCAATTGCTCGGAACGTAAAGAATCTCGATTTGGATGTTTTACAGGCGGTTAAAGAAAATCTAATGGGACTTAATGGTAATTAAATAGAATTTCAGGTTTTGCTGGTGAATTTTAACAAAAAAATCGATTTATTTGAAATTTCTGGGAATAAAATCTGGTCCGAATTGACGAAAATCTTATCTTGCAAATTTAAATTCGATTTGCTGAACAGAATGTTAGAAATTGGCTTTGCACCTGTTTTAGGTAAGTTATCCCATGTCCCCCGATCTGTTACCAGGTTTTACCAATTCTAGTATAGTTGGCACTATGTATGACGTGTAATTTCACGAAAAAACTAATTCATAACTATACTATAGACGACATGGCAACATTTGCCTAACGTATGAAACTCACTAACAAGTTAGTGGGTCCCTCAACATACTTAGCAGGCTTCTCAATGTTTTTAGCAGGCCCCACAACATACTTATAACTTACACACATACAGTACATACACCTTGGACGAATACTTTTTTTTATTTTTTTATTTTAATTTTTTTATTTTAATTTTTTAATTTTTATTTTTATTTACTTATTTATTTTTTTAATTTTTTTTTAGTATTCGTCCAAGCATATACATACCCATTTTTTTGGGGGGGCCCTAAAATCCGCCCCTGACACACACAGCTATTGATGACTATGTAAGATATCCCATTTTGTTCCTAAGTGTCTGTATTGGTCAGTATTGACTTAATCCACGAGACATTCTTAGGAGTGTTCCTCTTTGGGGTCTTTTAATACGAGCATAAGTCTGGACATTCTGCGGACAACCCAATATTCAATTAATCAGATGCTCCACAGACATCTAAAGAACCGTTATGACATTTTTGCAGGTGGAGTTGTAATTACAGACCTGTAACATATTTTACAAACTCGTGGAACAGCGATAGCAATAACGAAATTGACAGATTGCAGTTGTTAGGTACATAAGCTTAATACCGACATAAGTTTTGGTTATTAAGAGTTTTTAAATTTTAACTTTGCAGATACATAATTATTCGAAAGCCACATTGATGTGAACAATTGGAGACGCCTAATGTTGATTCAACATTTTTCTCTTGCATCAACTGGCATCAATGTATCGGGTTATTTTATCATAACCAAAGGATCTATTCTTCATCATCTTTTCTACATGTAATAAAGCTGATTGTTTCTTTGTTTAGCTTCTAAGAACTTTATTTAACTTATCTTGTGTTGTTGTTGCAAACAAAATAAATCTGCCACATGAATAAATAACACGAAACAATCGAAGAATTACATACACGCGCGCATTGAATTAGTTTTGATTAAGTTATGGAAAAAGAAGCGGAAGTAGAGGAAGTGGTGGAATTATTGTGTATAGCTTTGTTCTTTTTTGTCATCATTTGTACTCTTCTAAAATTTAAATGTTTAATTGAAAAATCATAATACCTAACACAAGTTTATCTTGAGGTAGAAATATTTTATGACACTGCAAGTATTATTTTTGGTTTTTAATTTCTTCGAAGCAATTGTTCTTATTTGTATATTATAAACTTAATATGATAAAACTAGAAAATAATATTCATGTTTTTTTTGTTTTTTTCACATTGAGAAAAAAGAAGAGTAAAATGGCGTGACATCTAAGTATTTTTTTAAAAATTGCAACACAATATTCTATATTTTTAAAAGCAGTTTTCTTAATTGAAGACACTGAGATGGGTCGTGAGATTTCCCGCTTATGATGGCACATATCAACTGAAGTTTACACTTATTATCGTTGCAGGACTGGAAAGCAGGACTAGCCCGGTGATAATACCTGGTTAAAATAAATAAGAGAGATGAAATACTGCATTAATATCAATTGGTTTTTTTTAAACATACTTATAATAGCTTTGGAAAATGTTGTTATCAGTAACCATTTGCTTTACCAATTTATCCCAATCACTTGGCTGCAAAGCTTGCATGTTGTAAGCATCCTGTAACGAAAATGAAAAAAAAAAATAAGAAAAAATAAGAAATGAGAAAAATAGTAAACATAAAAAAAACCTTTGCTGAGTATAATTTAATCCAAGCAGGTGATCTATTCTGATTAGCCTTTTTTAGGTCCATCATGTAATTGTCATGATCAAGAACGGCCTAAAATCAACTGAATGTGTAGGAATTATAATATACATCTTGTATGTACGCTTACGTAGCTACTGTTTGGATAAAATCCATCGACTGTGTAAATTCTAAAAGCAGGATTTAGGCCAACATATGGCGTGACACTTGGACCGATGTAAGCAATGCTCGAAGGCCGAGTAACCACATTTTCGTCGTAAAATATTTCAAATTCGTCGAAATGCGTATGTCCATAAAACTGTGAAGTTACGGTACTTTCAAATCTACAATTAAGATTAATTATATTTTAAAATATTCGATTGAGATTTAATTTTTACTTGCCGGTTAATTATTTTGTAAAAATTAGCACTCCATACTTTCATACAGTCTTCCGTACCGGGTGGAATGTGGCCAATAATATGAACTTTTTCGTTCTTCAATTCAGCGTGTTCTAATTCGTAAACTAGCCATTGCAACTCTTCTGCTGGATCGGTTGAGTTCAATAACAACCACCAGTTCTTGTTATTGCAGTAATTTAAATTCAATGAAATAATTCGAAATCCAGAGCTGACTAGAACTGAATAAAATGCTCCTCTACACACATTGAAGAAGAAAAAAAATTGAGAAACGTTATAACAGCGCTTTAAAATTAAATTACTTTTTAATCGTAGGTGTTGTGTAATTTGGCAACCAATTTGACCAAACATTAATTAACTCATCGTACAACCAAGCAATGGAATCATTTCCTTTGACGGAAGGTGGAGGAAAACTATAAAAAATAAATAAGAAATAAAATAATGTAATTAAAAGTCATTTAAAACGTGTATTACCTATTTACAGGAGTACTTTCGTGGTTTCCTAGAGCGGGGAAGATAGGGATATTGGGAAAATATTTCAAAAACAATTTCGTTGTTTGCTTAAGGACATAGATTTGGTCCGTTCGAGATTGGTTCCAAATATCATGAGGAGGTAAATCTCCAGTCCACAAAATGTAATCTAACTTTTAATTTTAAGACAAAACCAAAATAAATTTTCCGATTTTAAATAAATAAATAAAAAAGAATTTACGTTTTTATACCTTAAAGTTCTTAGCAATATATTCAAACATGCTTTCAATAGTCCTTAACGGTGTGTCACACTTTCGGTAATCTCCCCACATTCCAGCTCCTCGCGATCCACCATTTACTAAGTTATCACTAATTCGACAGCACAATGGTTCTCCACATTCCGCATCAGCACCTTCTTTGTAATACATGTCAAAATGAGTATCGGATAAATGAAGTACTTTAAGGACAGGTGAACCAGGCTGAAAGTGAAAAGCAGAAAATAAATTTAAAAAAATATATTTTTCTTTGCACGAAATTCAGTTTTTTTTTTTTAGTTTTTTTTTTACTTTAGGTAACGGCACATTCTTCACGATTGGCTTAGGCACTGGAGGTAAAGCAATTGACCAATTAAGTTCTTGTGATGTTTGACCGCAACTGCCGCCCACGATTCCCGAACAGATTTCATATAAAGATAAATTGCTTTTTGTAAAGATAACAAAAATGTCGTGCTACAAAAATAACAATTCAAAAAAAATTAGAATAGTTTCTAGAACGTGTACATGTGTACACCACTCACTTTGAAAGAATTTACAATCCCACGACACACACGTTCTGATTCTATATGTAAATCAATACAAAAGTTTTCTGCTTTCTTTGCAATGTCGTTTTCGGTTGCACCAGAGGCCAAAAAATACTTCAGCATGCCAATTACATATTTACACATAACGCATGATACTGAAGACGTGGAACTTGTTTCCAGTTGTCTGACAACGCGATTTAGCTTAAACATAGACAGGAAACGAGCAAAAAATAACGGTAAGATTTTTTTGCGCGAAGCCGCACCCGAACGCGAGTCCTGAATTGATTTCTCTTCAAGAGTATCGGATTCAAAATAAATTAACTTGTCTGACTTGGTAGTAACTGCCACTGGTGTCGATGCGTTTTGAAGCAGCGAAAACGGGCCGCCCGAACATTGTGATGGACAAATGCAGGCGAGAATGACTACAAGCCAAATATGCCGCATTTTTTGGTGAAATAAAATTCGGGTGTACTGAAGACTTGGGCTAAGGAGCCGACACCAGCATTTTATATCTTCGTAATAATCTTGTGATAATCTGGAAAAACAATATTAGAAATAAATTGCTGATGCTAATGATTTTTAAGAGTTCAACGGTACAAAAAAAAAGCTGTTTTTTTTCTTCTTTTTTTTTCTTCCAATTTTCCTTTGTGTAATCTTTGCTTAGACAAGTCGATCCTCATTTTATAAGGTTGGAATTCTGGTCAATGACCTGAGTTACCTGAAATTTCTCCATGAACCCTTCTTGTTAGGTAACACTGGCCTATTGAAATAAACCTTTTGTAATAGCGGTAAAAACATCCTTTTTAAAAGAGTAGAATATTTATTCAAGTAGATAAAATAACACAAATAAAAAACAAGTTTTAAAAAGTAATTATGTTTTTAAAATATAATAAATTAATATCATGAAATAAATATATTTCTCAAATAAAAAAAATTTGTTTATTACATGATAATCTAGAATATATTCTTTCAAGCAGATGGAAATTACTAGCTTTCTTTGAACGCTCTTACCTCGGTTATTAATCCGTTTGCAATTGTTCTATAGTTCAATTTGAATCGCTTCCCACTGCGTGCAACTCTTGAGCTGTTGTGTGGAAGTTTTACTTATGCTTGTATTCAATTTATCGAAGGCTTTTTAAAACGTTAATTTTCTTCCGGAAAGCTACCTATTATGTTTATTTATGAGGAGTTAAGATCATTGCTTTTAATAACATCAGTTTTATTTTACGACTGCATTTAGTTGAGCTACTTCAGCTATCGCTGATTTGTAATCGGTGCAGAACATAAGTGAAAGTGATTGTATTTTTTTATCAGTCTCTGTCAAGTAAATTTTCGTGCTATTTCTACACGATTTCGTGTAGAATTAGCTATATGCTATTTCTACACAAAATTGGTGGCATTCTATAGTGACATTCAATCGTGTAGAAATAGCTACATGCTTATGATCCTATGGTATTGCAACTTTTGCGTTTTTAAACGGCGCAAAACAATCCGTGTACCTGAGTAGCAGAATCATCTGTATTTTCTATTTTCTGGAAGAAAAAAAAAGAAATCTTGAATCTGGTGTATTCGTATTGTATGACGTAAATGAAAAAAAAAATAGAGAAAAACCTTGAATAAAATCTCGTTTGTTTTAAAACAAACAACCAAACACATTTTATGAATGCATCAAGTAAATATATAAGTGATAAGACTTTTATTTTTATTGGTTAATTTTAATTTTTGGGTAATTCTGCCAGCTTCCTTTTCGTCATTCAGAAAAAATCTTAGTGAGAAATCTGAGAATAAAGGGAGCCAATCACTGAGAGAATTGGAAGAGTAGTCGCTTATACTCTTACTCTACGTATGTTTGATACATCCTCATGTATCACAACTTATTCGAACTAGTTGTAGGTAAAATCCGCACTAATTTATAATTCTAGGGCGTTAAATGCGTTAGATGTCTCCCAGATGCTAACTTCCTCGATGCCGTAACATCTCGGACAGTGTAGAAGAAGTTATAGCATCAATGAAAAGACTCATTGTTTGTAAATGGATAACTACCAGTCACCCATCTCAGTTGAGACCCATTTTTCCGTTCGACTGAGAAAACGAAATTAGAAAAATGGGCAAATTTGCCCATTTTTGGGTGGTAATTCGAATGGAAAAAGAAAAATAGAAATTTGATATTTCTCTAATTTCCTTTTTTTGGTAGAATTTTGAATGAAAAAAGGAAAATAAAATTTGTCTATTTTTCTAATTTCCTTTTTTTTTCTCGTTTTTTTTTGTTAAAAAAAAAGAAATTTTTTGCAATTTTTTTTGCAATTTCTTTTTATTCCTTCGTCAAACAGAAAATGCAAATGATTCTGCTGCGCAGGTAAACCGACAAAAAAATATCATCATTTTTTTTAATTAAAAAAATACTTAAGGAAACAGTACTGTTTTCCCTCATGAAAACATGTTTACATTTTTTTAATTTTTTTAAAAATAATTTAGATAAAATTTACATGAATTACAGAGTTTAATTCGAACAAATGTCAGTAGTTGGCGCTAAGTTCACCAGTTCAAGTTTTAGGCTTAACTCGGTCTTATCCCGTCACCGCAAATTTGTGTGAACAAAAGCAAAATGTTTTCTCTTTTCAGGTTGACAATTCGAACATCGGCATGCTCCAGATACATGTCGTCAGGTAATAATCTGATACAAAATATGCGCAATGTACCATGCTTTCGTCTTCCTTAAATCTTTCCTGAAGTGCTGGGTGCTGCAACCAATTCGACCAAAATGAAGGTTGGACAGGTATGTGGCTTACCCTACCTCGCGATTAATGGATGAATGAGTAAATGACCAATAAAATAAGAGTAACATAAGTAATAAACGTCCAACTAAGACACGACTTAAAACGCACTTATGAATCGTCAAACTTCAAAAAATTAAGAAAAAAAATCAAATCAAATTAATATTTAAAAATAATTTAAAAACAAGACATAATAGACAGATGTTTATGTACCACAATCAGTGAGGTCATCTTTACCATACAATCTCGAATATCTTTTTTTCGTTCACGTATAGAATTTCAAAAATCAAAGATTATGACTCGATGAACATTTTTATTTCCGTTTAAAATATTCTTTAATACATGGAACTAATGGAGAATATTGTTTCAGGTTCTTTTCAACACATTATCGTTGAACGTCGTGGAAATGTAGGAAATGTTGGACTGGTTACGTTAAATCGACCGAAAGCATTAAATGCACTTTGCGAAGCGTTAATGAAAGAAGTAAATGTGGCTTTTGATGACTTAGAAGCGGATCCTAAAATAGGTGCTATAGTCATCACAGGAAGTGAAAAAGCTTTTGCAGGTATACATTTTTCAATTAAATGAAATAAATAAATATTGACTTATGCTAATTTCATTTAAGCTGGAGCCGACATTAAAGAAATGCAAAACAACACTTTTTCGCAGACATTTGGAGGGAATTTTCTGCACCATTGGGATCGAGTAGCACGTTCCAAAAAACCAGTTTTAGCAGCTGTCAACGGGTTTGCGGTAAATATCTCAAATTAAAAGCTCGTGAATATATTTTTTAACTTTATTTATTATTGTTTGTTTTAGCTCGGTGGTGGATGCGAGTTGGCTATGATGTGTGATATTATTTACGCTGGAGATAAGGCGAAATTTGGACAACCTGAAATTAAACTGGGCACAATTCCTGGTAATTCGTAAATTGTTTCGTTCGGAGCTGTGAAAATGAAAATTTTCTGAAAAAGGTGCTGGTGGGACGCAAAGAATGACGAGATATATTGGTAAATCCAAAGCGATGGAAATCGTGTTAGTTGGGGATCCAATAACCGCGCAAGAGGCTGAAAAATGTGGTCTTGTTGCTAGAATATTTCCTGCTGATAAATTATTGGAGGAAACTATTAAAATAGCTGAAAAAATTTGTGCTCATTCTAAATTTATTGTTTCCATGTGCAAAGAAGCGGTGAATACTGGTACAGTTTATCTTTTGATTACATTAAACTGGAATTAATGTAAAGAATGAATACTTTTGTAGCGTACGAAACTACGTTGACCGAAGGACTGCATTTTGAGAAAAGGATGTTTCATACCACGTTTGCAACGGTAATATTTTCTGAATATTCTGAGTGCGAACTAATAATAATTACTTTCTTGTAACAGGAGGATCGAAAAGAAGGAATGAATGCATTTGTGGAAAAGCGACCCGCTAAATTTCAAGATAAATAATTATTTTTTTTTATATTGTGATCATTAGGAAATATAAAATACACAGCTCGTTAATGCACATTAATTTTCCAATTATGTGAATAATTAGATTTTTTTTTGCAAGATCAATTTTTCAAATTAAAAATCTAGTTTTATTACACTTTTTTTTATAAAAACTTGACATCATATTTCAAAATATGATCGTCTATCTTTAAAATATCGCGTGACTTTTGTTATCGTACTAAAGTGCAATGAGTCAAACTAAAGTTATGGCAGAATATCTTTTAAGTGGGCCATGTGACCAATCCTACGCCGAATTGTGGGTCACTTATCAATAGGCTTAAATCCTTGTCCAGCTATCTAAACCGGATTTGGTCAAAAATCTCTATAATTCGGAGAAAAATCTTTTAAACATGAAAAACTAAATGAAGAAAAGATAAAATTTTCCTTCTCGATTAATGTCACATTCAATTGTCTAACTTCCTGAATGCACGAACAACTTTTGTATGGGGAGCGGGGGAAAAATATATATATATTGAGCCATCGTCATGGGTGAGCTGCTTGGGGGTAACTTTGTTAATCCAATAGGAATCCGTGAAAAAAAAGCCCCGAGGGTAGAACCATAGATGACCTCACATTCGTCGGTTCCATTTGGCTTCAGCGGACGGTTCAGTTCGTTTCCTGTTGAGCTTTTCTCGTGAATTTGTTTATTAATTAGTGCGCTTTTTGTCGATCATTCTTCCTCGCAAAATGATAGGAATTCGAAGCTTGTTGGAAGTGACGTAACCGGTTGAAGCAATTTCCTTCTCTCGCCATCATTTCGCAAAGGTAAGAAACTTAAACTTACGATGTAAAACGTTGAGATAAAACTTGTCAAATATTTCCCATATTCAATCACGTACGCTAAAGCGGCTTGGAATTGAAAAAGACACGTTCTAACCGTTTCAAGTTCGAATTGTTCGAGGTCAATGTCCGCACGACTTGTTGAAACGAGTCGTTAAATAATGCCTATTTCGTTTTAAGTTATTGCATCGTTAACGACGATTTAAGAATGACTTTTTTATTTATACAACAACACGAAGTATATATATTTGGATTTTTATTGTATAATTTTTCTTGCAGGACATTTATCGTCGACGATGACACGCCTCGTTGTTGCGGTGTTTGTTCACCTGTTTCACGTCTGGGCCCTCAACCTCGAGGCTCAGCAAATTGTTTTCCCGGGTAATCAACGTCGGCTGCCCACGCACGACCCCGCGATTGGCCTCTGCTATCCTCAAGACTCGTGTCGGAACCGTGGGAACAGCCGCGATGCGATCATTTCGATGGATCGACGATTATGCCAATGCGACGATTTATGCAACGAACACGGCGACTGTTGCATCGACGCGCCGCTTTACGACCCGGAATCGGCAGCCCGTGCTCGGACGATGTGGAAGTGCGCCGACTTGAGGAATTACTTTGGAATTTTCCTCAAAGTTGCGTGTCCGCCCGAGTGGCGTGACGACGAAGTGAGGGCAGCGTGCGAATTGCAGCCGACGGAGCGTGATCCGATGAGCAAATTACCCGTCACCAGTAAAGACTCGCATTTGACTTATAAAAACATGCACTGTGCCGCGTGTAATAACGATACGAACTCTCTGATTTACTGGATTCCTCATTTGGAATGTGCCAACATCACGCTTAATTTCTCGCACGAAGACGGCGGTTTTTGGGACCGGATTGAATTCAATTCGAGTTTGAATTTGTGGGGATTTCCTGTAAAAAACGGATCTTTTATCTCGTGCACAATCGATCCCCAATTGCCACAGATGGTTGAAGATTTAGTTCGACGCTGCGTCCCCTTTGTCAAGGACTGTAAACCGGAATGGAGGGATGACGCGACGAGACATAAATGTCACTCTTACACGTCGTATATGTTCGAGGGTGATACCGCTTATCGCAATCGTGAGTGTGGCGTGTGCAATTTTATTGACCATTCACTCAGTTGTGTCCGAATCGGGTCGCGGTTTGGAAGCAGCAAATTCAACGCCCACATTTTCACCATGCTGTTCGACGTGAATCAAATCACGGGTGATATTGTCGGTGCGATTAAACATTGCGACGAAACGGAAGTCTACGATCCATTCACGCGAAGATGTCGCCAAGTTGTATGCGCCAAACCCGAGCAGTTGTTTCGTTACGGAAGTTGCGTGTCTGAGTTTCCAGTCTGGACCGAAGATCCTCCCGTGGTTTCAACGGACTTGGTCGAGACTGACGTTGTTGTTTTCCCCATAGATGGTGACATATTTTCCGAGGAAAATGAAAATAAATCGTCGGATGGGGTCACGTCGGGTGATATTCTAGATAACAGCGTTCAATTATTGACCCTGGGTGGGAATGTACGAGAAATTGATAATCGAAGCGATGCTGCGTTTTCCTTTGCTGGCGAAGTCATTCATTCCGACGATAATACGACGACTGGGGAGCCGGTTGATCTAAATTGCGAGAAATTTGCTTACAATCAAAGTGATTTTACGGAACTGAAAAATGGCAGCGTTTATTTGAAAGTTTACGATCGTGTTTTGGATCCAAAAGACTTCCAGCGTGAGAGCAGTCAGCTGTACGTGTGCATTAAGACAGTTTTGGGCGAAGAATTTAGCAATTACTCGGATAAATTCCCCGCTTATTTATCAGTGGTGTCCGTAGTCGGGCTGAGTGTATCCATACTTTGCCTCATCATTCATTTAATCTGCTTCGTTTTTGTGCCTGACTTGCAGAATTTATCGGGGAAAAATCTAGCATCGTTGTGCGTGTCCTTACTATTGGCTTATTCCATGTTTATCCTGTCTCAATTCAATTCCATCTCCCGCACTGCATGCACGGCCGTTGGCGTGGCCATGTTTTTTGGCTTTCTGTCTTCGTTCTTTTGGATGAATGCAATGGCCTACGATGTGTGGAGAGCATTGCGTCAGGCAACGGCTGAACTACGTGTTTCTTCGGGCCAGCAATGGCGCAGATTTGTCCTGTATTCATTCTACTCGTGGCTGAGTCCCGCAGTGATCGTAGCCATCTCGGTTGTTATTGAGAACATGAAATCGATTCCAAAAGATTACCAACCAGGTTTTGGCTTGGTTTTATGTTGGTTCAGTCACCGACGCGCCCTGTTATTGTTTTTTGTTGTCCCAGTCGTGACGGTGATTCTTATTAATGCCGTACTATTTTCGTTAAGCGCGTACATGATTTTGGCGACAACTAAAAATGCTCCGAAATTGCACGCAGCTAATTCGCAGCGCAATTTTAGATTGTATTTGCGATTGGCATTGCTAATGGGACTCACGTGGTTGATGGGCATAATTGCCGCTCTCTCAGATGTTCAGCCACTGTGGTATATTTTTGTAACATTCAATACTTTGCAGGGACTTTTTATCTTTTTTGCATTCACTTGTAATAAGAAAGTAATGTGCAGTTTCTACGGAACACTCGCGGGACGTGGGAATAGGACAGTTGGTCGCACGTTCACCATGACCAATAGCAATTCAGCGTCGTCTCGTGTTACTAATAAATCGGGACTTGAACCAAAAGATTCAAATTCTTCACACACGTCGAGAACGAGTTTGACACAAACGTACAGCGGGAGAAGCATGGAACATACTCTTTATTAAACAAAAAATACTCGTTTAAAATACTCTTAATGTTTATAAATTTATTTTTTGGTTTATTTGAAGCGTTGTTAGCTATTTAGTGGTATTGTTGTGTAGATAGTTTAAATTTTTTTTATTTAAATAAATTGCATCTTTTCGTACGAATTTGTGTGTTGCTGACGACTTACCGCAGCAATTTTCAATAATCTTATAAAATAAAAAAACGTTTTATATTTAATAAATTTTGCAGTTTGTGACAATATAAACACATAGTGTACAGATAGCAAAGCTACGGCGGATCTTTTGTTCTTTTTGATCAGCGACCGTGATGCCTTTACCCGGCTGGTAAGAATCAACCAGATAGGTAATGCCATTAGCACTGGCGTTTTCTTAGTTGCAGTGATATTTAAGTAATTTTCAATTAAAATTATACGCCTATTAAAGAATATACACAAAATAAAAATGTTAGATTTTAGTTCGTGATGAATTTTTATTTTCATAACATTGACATCTTATTGCGGTCTTAGTAGTCCAAGCTGCGATATAAATACAAAAAAAGTAATTCACAAATACGTCACTAGTCTCGAGAAATGAAATGTAGGCATCGCGAGTTAAATCTCGAGCTGCTACAGTACATCGTCGTAAGTTGTTATTCTATTGTTGCGGAAATTTTCTTTCATTTGTAGTAAATGGTGTTGGTACGATATGCTTTGATGAATGAAAATGGTTTGAAAATGTTAACTTTTTCAATTTACTGCAGATAACCGCCATGACGAACGAGCCAGCGTATGCTATAAAATGGAAAACGCATCCTCACGTATTGACGACTTACTTCGACGGTTTCGTTCGCAGAAAAGAGTATGTTGATGTCACATTATCGTGCTCACGTGCTAGTCTTAAAGCTCACAAGTTGGTTTTGGCAGCCAGTTCACCATATTTGAAACAACTAATTGACGAAAATCCATCTCAACATCCGACACTCGTGTTCTACGGCATCGAATATCAAGACATGCAGTTAATTTTGGACTTTATCTATACCGGACAAATGAATGTTCCCGCCGAGAGAATGAACCACATTTGTGCGATTTCGCAGTACCTTCAAATTAGAGGATTGTGCGAAATAGCCGAAGAAAATCACTTTTCCATTCAAACCGAGCAACAAAATGGTGATGTTAATCCGCAGGACCAACTGAAGCCAATAGATGAAGATGAAATACCTATTCTCAAAATCGAACCTGAAGATTTGCCGCACTCAGATACTCTAAACATTGAAAGTTTGGAAAGTTTTCCGGGCACCGAGGCGTCATTTTCATGTAATGAGAATAAATCAAATACTGCCGGGCATCGTAATCAAAATAGATTTAATTATATCGTTGAAAATGGTAGCAGCTACAGTAATAATAATAAACCATTAAAAGATGCGGACATTTCTACTGGTAGTGTGTCAAAAGAGCGATCATGGAGATTAACTGCGGTATAACGAGAGAAATTAGTTATTTATTGCGGAGATTAATACTAATTTATGTTTTTAGAGTGGACGAGCCAAGAGAGGGAAAAGCAGACGTCAGAAGAAAAAATTTAATCAGGCAAACAAACAGATAAGCAAACAAACAAGTAAATCAGGCTTCGTGTATTGACTATGAAATTTTGTTATTTTTAACTGCATTTACATTAATTTTTATTTAAATTTTTTAAAGTTGTAGAGAATAAACCTAACGGTAGCTTGTTGAATCATCAACTTGGCATCTCAAGCCCAGCATGCACAGTGGTTATAAGCGATGAATATTCGACGAAGGATATTGACCTAAGCGATGCAGGTTCGGTGGAGTGGTAATACCTTTTGGATTATTATTTACGAAGGGTTGTTATCTATTCTGTTAAAAATCCACATTGACCCTTCCAAAAAAATTTGTATTTTCGTTCTACGATTTTATTTATACCGGTAAAAGGACAAATTTTGGAGTTATTAGTTAATTATGTGTTACTGAGTTTTTAAATATAACGAGTTATTTTGTAAGACACAGAAAAGTACTATAAATATAGTACAACTTGAAAAGATGAAATAATTATTATGACGCTTTAAAACCGTGCGTGTCTATTATTTCTTGAGTGCAACTATGGATATTAACACATTGTTTAAGTATTGGGGAAAAAATTATAAGAATAGATGTTTAGGCATTAATCGTGTGAACTGCTTATTAATTTCACAACTTGGAAATTAATTATATATTTTTTTCAATATTAAAACCCAATGTTTTTTAACAATTTAATGTTCACATGGAAGGATTTTATGATCGTTTTGTTTGAGAACTCTTTGTATTCAACCTGTACGCAGAAAAGTGTGTCGCAGCACAGTGAAATTATTACTTACATCGCTCAATCTCGGCACGATGCGGGAGATGGGCGGAGCAAAAATGTGGTTAAAAACAAAGCTGGCGATGGAGAGGATGTCTTCACTTTGTCGGCCAAACTCCCCATTGAAGCGCTTTCACTGCCTATGTTTAAATACTTGTTATTTTGTGAAAAAAGCATAGTATGGGCGAGGTTTCTCAACGATCTCCCTTTGAAAGAACCCGAGTACAGAGCAACACGATCTTTACCACACCTCAGTGAAGTAAGAGATAAGTTTGAGAAAAAATTATTTGTTTTTAAATTATATTAATTTGTAGAAGAGTGCAAAATGGGGCACCGCTTCCATGTCGTGGAAAGAGCGGAAATTAAAATTCGTCAAACGAGCAAAAATTGACCACCGTTTTTGTAGTAAACCTCTATTTCAAGAATCTTACGATCCCTTATTTCCGTATAACGTAGAAGGTTTAGTATATACATACGTATATATTGCTTTTTGAAATGGTTTCTATAAATAATTTTATTTTTTGCAGCCTTGCTCGTTGACAGTGTTTCGATTGAAGAGGTTGTGTACAATTAGAATTGCAGTTTATCATGTTTTGCAGTGTATTGTTTTGTTTTATAGGCAACAAATGCATATAACAATTTTTCAAGACGCATATTGGATAAAATGTCGTCCTCTTCCAAGGTTTCGTCTAAACACCGAAAAAATGTGAAAATTCATCGTTTGACTGGTGATGTTGTTGTAGTGTTTCTTTATTTTATTGTCTTCTTGATTCTGTGTAGAATGAGTATTTTTGTTTTCGTTGTTGCCCTAAACACAAAATTGTGATTTCGTGCGCCTTCCTGTGCATATTCTTGTACTTTTTTCTCAGTTTGTACGACTGCAAGTGGTTTTCGATTAAAAAAAACATGAAATATTGGTAATATATTTCTGAGGGAAATTTCTATGCAGTGGTATCACATCCCAGTCACAAATTGATTTGGTGGTGATGTGTAGTGCTGAAATTTAACGCTTTGCAGCATAGCACCAGATTTCTTTTCTACGTGATCAGTTTCAGCAAATTGCTCGCGATTTAGTATTTTAAAATTAATAGTCCAAGTTTTGATGTTCCAGCTGCATCCTCTGAAATGCAACTACAGTAGACTTTCTCTCTTTGTTTCACTTCTACCAAATTAATGGTTGAAAAATCAATTTAGTGCGTACTGTTGAGCTGGGGATCCCCTTTTGCCAGATGTGTATTCAACTATACCTGACGAGGCAACCGGTCTAGTGGGAGTCTAGACCGGGCAGTTCTTGGTGGACCTGCCCATGCCTGGTCTAGGGAGAGTTTACTGGACTTTTTGAATGAGATGAGGATTTTATGGTTTATCAATGAATTTTTTACAACTAACCAAAACCAAAACACAGTACAGTTTTGATTTTGCAGCTTTCAGATTAGATGACAAAAATTAACTGGTTTAATATTTAATTGTTTTAAGCAGTTTACATGACATACTCATGAACTAAAAATACATTATTTGTTGTAAACATAGTTTGATTTGACAGAGTAATTAAATTGTGCCCGTTTTTCTAATTTTCAATTTGAATGTGGATGTTTTTACATGAGGGAAACAGGTTGTCGGTTGTAGATTTTTAATTTGAGTCCAGCTTCTGCAAACAACTCTTCATACGCATCCGCTATCATATATCCTATTACTTTGTTCGTGTCAATTCGACTGGCACCTTCCTTTCCCATCTGCTTTACTTTCTCTTCAATTTTCTTAGTTTTTCCGCTTAGAATCTCTCCGTACTGACATAAAAAATCAGATTAACAAATTTGAGGCGAATTTCTAGATGATTTCAGAAAGAATTGTCACTTACTCGTGGAAGCTTTTCGAATTCATTTTGCAATTGGTGATAAATGGAACTAAATTGTTTTGTTAATGCACTAATTTCTGTACCATTTCGAAATTTGAGAGTAAAATACTCGACGTTGTCGGGAAAGTCTGCCTTATTTGTTAAAACTTTCATTGCAGCGATAGTAATTAGTAGTTGCCCGATGTATAAGCAAAAGATTGTTTCTAACTTCATCTTTACAGAATTTCAACGGCCGGAATTAAAGCAAAACTACAATTTGTATATAGCGGTGTAAAAACTGCGAGAATTTTGGTTGATAAACAGATATTCAACTTTAAGTATTAATGTTACTTGATGATGCAAATAAACAAGCACAATAATAATATATTTTATTTATTGCTTTTTTTAAAATTTATATTCCTTTATTTGATCCGAGATCCGCAATCGTATGTTACACAAATTGGAACTCGGACAGAATTAAAGTATTTTAAATAAAACAACAAATGTAATTCAATTTGTGTTTAATTTCGTCATCAATTATTATTTGTTTACAATAATCATATTTTAAGACAGTTTCGTAACTGGTGAGACCAAAAGGGATACAAATTTACATATTTTGCACAGTTTAGTATAGTTAAAAGGTTAATGACCCTGGTTATTAAATTCAAGGTGAATTTACTACGCAATTTAGCACCGACATTGTTGGAAATGGTCAATTATTGAGAAAATATTATGACGGAACGAGATCTTTTCATCACTTTACAAGGGGCGATCGCAGGCTTACCTGCAGGTCTAAACAGCTCTCCTTACTCCCCTTGATTCGATTTCATGAACTTGAACCACTTCCTGAACCAGTCCAACCTTTTGATTGAAGCGCATGGCTTCAATTTTGACTCAGATAATTTACTAGGCGTTTGAATAGATGTTTGGTGTGAAAGGAAAGAAAAGACTTTTCCAACTTATTATTCTCAACGAAACTACAGGTGACCCCTTATTTAATAATCTTTTTTTAAGGGATATACTCTGATAAAGTGAATACCGGTAACTATTTGGCATTTTGATGTCTTCACATGATGAAATAGGTTTACCTTCTGCAAATAACTCTTTATACATATTCGCTATTATGTTTGCTGTCACTGTGTTCACTTTAGTTTGGCTGGCACCTTCCTTAGCCATTTGCTTCACTAACTCTCCAATTTTCTTATTTCCTTCGCTAAAATCTCCTAATACTTGACATAAATAATTAGATTAACACATTGAGGAAAATTTCTGGATGATTTCAGAAAGAATTGTCACTTACTCGTGGAAGCTTTTCAAAGTCCGCTAGCAATTGATGGTAAATAGCAGAAAAATAATTTATTTCTGCTATAATTTCTTTAGGATAATTCAAAGTAAAATACTCGACGTCTTCCGG
Source organism: Strigamia crassipes (assembly GCA_034683725.1). Classification (NCBI taxonomy): domain Eukaryota; kingdom Metazoa; phylum Arthropoda; class Chilopoda; order Geophilomorpha; family Linotaeniidae; genus Strigamia; species Strigamia crassipes. The sequence continues at coordinate 3,126 of JAQFXT010001044.1, read as the reverse complement.
AAAATCTGCGTGGTTGCCCTCCGAAATTTTTACTACCACAAAAGAAATTCTCAGTTACATGCCAGCATAACGGGGCAATTATTTGTAATTTCTACTTACTGGTTGTTGAAAAGCTGAAATAATAACTATCTACACAGTAGTCTTTATATAAAAATGTTATCTTTCAACAGTGTTATAGTATGAATATTAGCGACATTTAAATATTTTATTTTGCGTAAAAAAAGACAAAATTTTTCCTTGTATAACGAAATGTGGTTAATCTAACTTAATCAGTATCAAAATATGCAAAGGTCACGTTGCGAATGTTAATTTCAAGATGGGAATGGGAGGTTTCTTTCTGTGCAGATCTGAAATTGTATGGTTAGATCAAATGACTAAATTTTTTCAATTAGTTTTTAACTTTTAATAGCGCATTTAATAATACATTTCATTTAAATTGTATACATTAGTTTGGAGATTGTTTTTATCATGTTTTCTTTATGCAAGAAAATTTGGTTAGCGATTATAGATTTTTAATTTCATTCCAGCTTAAGAATTAGTTTTTTTTTTTAAAGAACTAAAAAATACATTATTTTTTGAATAATTGTTTGATGTCTTTACACGAGGAAAATAGGCTGTCGGTTATAAATTTTTAATTTGAGTCCAGCTTCTGCAAACAACTCTTCATAGGTATCCGCTACTATATTTCCTCCTACTGTGCTCAATTCCATTCTGCTTGCACCTTCCTTTTGCATTTGCTTCAACGTGCTATCCATTTTCTTACTTCCTCCACCTAAAATCTCTTCATACTATTACAAAGAAAACGGATCAGCACATTGAGGCAAATTTCTGGATGATTTCACTTACTCGTGGAAGCTTTCTGAAGTCCTTTTCCAATTGGAGTTGAATGGCAGGAAGTTCTTTTATTACTGCGCTAATTTCTGTACCATTTCGAAATTTGAGAGTAAAATACTCGACATTGTCGGGAAAGTTTGCCTCGCTGTTTAAAGCTTTCATTGCCGCGATAGTAATTAGGAGTTGCCAAGTGCAAAACTGGAAGATTGTCTCTAACTTCATTTTAACAGAATTTTAAAGGCTGAAATTAAAGCAAAACTACAATTTATACACCGGTAGATGTAAAACTGTGAGAGTTTTGGTTGATAAATGCAGATATTAGTTCCGTTTTTTGAATTCTTTAAAAGAAAAATGAACAAGCACAATAAAATAATATAGGGATCCCTTTATTATTATTTTTTTACTGCTTTTTTTTAGATCTGAGATTCGCATTTCATTGTTTATGCAAATGGAAATTCAGAAAGAATTAAAGTAGAAAAATAAAACGATAAACTTTTGCTGTTTGTGCTTAATTTCTTCATTAATAAGTCTGTTTGAAACAGTTATATTTTAAAGACAGTTTCGTAACTGGTGAGACCAAACAAGTTACAAATTTGCGTATTTTGTGCAGTTTAGTATTGTGAAAAGATAAATGACCTTGAATATTATATTCAAGGTCACTTTGCCATACACGATGCCCGACGTTGCTAAAAATTGTCAGTAATTTTGAAAATATTATGACAAAACTAGATTTTTTTCATCACTTTATAAGAGGTGATGACAGGCTTACCTGAATGTTGGTGCAGGTCAAAACAGCTCTCCTTACTCCCCTTGATTCATTCCATGGACTTGAACCACTTTTTGGACCAGTCCAACCCTTTGATTGAAGTTTGGACGAAATTTGTTACATGGTGGCGCTGATGCGCTGCCGGGACCTATCACGCGGCCCCACAATGGAGTTGCCAGTCCAGTTAGTATTCGTCCAAGATTGAAGTGGATAGCCACAACATGGTTCCCAGTGTTTAATTTTGACTCAGGTAATTTAATAGATGTTTGAAAAGATGTTATGTGTAAAAGGGAAGAAAAGATTTCTTGAATTTATTATTCAGTTGACATACAGTTGACAACTAAATTAATATTCTTTTAGTATAATGGATATAATGATAAAATGAGTACCAGTAACTAATTAATTTGGTTTCTTTACACGAGGTAAACAGGTTGTCGGTTGTAGATTTTTAATTTGAATCCGGCTTCTGCAAACAACTCTTCATACGTATCCGCTAGTATATTTCCTGCTACTGTGCTCATCTCCGTTCTGTCGGCACCTTCACTTTGCATTTGCTTCAATGTATTATCCAGTTTCTTACTTCCTCCTTCCATAATCTCGTCGTACTGTCACAAAAAAATATTTTAAAAAAGCTGATTAACATGCTGAGGCAAATTTTTGAATGATTTTAGAAGGAATTGTCAGCTTACTCGTGGAAGTTTTTGGAAGTCCGGTTCTAATTCTTGTAAAATCTCATGTAAATATTTGATGTGTGCTTCAATTTCTGTTCCATTTTGATAATTCAAAACAAAATACTCGATATCATCAGGAAAATCTGACTCGTTGCCCTCCGAAATTGTAACTGCCACAAAAGCAATTATTAGTTGCATGACGGCGTAACGGGCGAGTATTCCTAACTTCATTTTAACGTTTGTTGAAAGCTAAAATAATAACACCAATGTACAATGTTTTCAAGCTGTTAGAGGAAAAGTATTCTTAATCACGGTACTTACATTTGCAAAAGCTGTTTCCAGTTGATATGTTGTCACTATCGTTTTAATTTGAATGCACGACAATTATATACGAAAATGTTATTTTTTAACAGTGTTATCGTGTGAATATTAACCATATTAATATCCGGAGGATGTTATATAATAAACTTAATGCCAACTTAAATAATCTTATCTCTTTTTCGTATAACAAAATTTCTACGTGTACATTGAAACATGGTTAATCTAACTTAAAGGGACTGTCTGGCTTATTTTGAATTTTTTTTATTTGAATTCTATACTTTCCTTTCCTTTTTTAAAAATACCAGAAAAATTTAATTATGTTCAAAAACTGTAATAATGCATTTTAAACAATTGTTATGTAGGCTGGCATGACTTTATGTGATTGGAATGGCCACTGTTTATTGGTCGTAGCGCCTACTTGCAGTGCCGGCCTTCTCCAAGATGGTGCCTGGGTGCAAAAAGAATTGTGGGTCTCCTATTTGTTGAATTATTGAGTGATTTCACTTTATTTTTCTGTTTTTATCGTTCTAATTT
>JAQFXT010001043.1:0-21532 GCA_034683725.1 Strigamia crassipes | reverse complement strand
AAGCGTGATATTCTCTCCCGTCTCGCCGCATTTAGCGGCAAGATTTCCAACATCGACATGTTTTGGGTGAATACCGACTTTTGCAATCGACGAGTAGCTCCGTACGTGTCCAATGCCTTTCTCACTATTCCACAGTGTTAACACGACGTTAGTTCAGCCAAGACGTTATCCGAAACGTCGGACCCTGACGTTGTTGTGGCGATGCAGCACGAAACGGACTTCGGATGCCCTGATAAGTCTACACAGAAGAACCAACCTCGCGATCGACTAAGTATTCAATCTAGTCCTATGTATAATTTTAGAGTACATTCAGAAACCCAAATGTCGGCATAGTTTCCTGTATAGCTTATTATCTATTTGCCTAATTGATAACCGTAAACACGGTTATCACGGTTACAATAAACGTAATGTATTGAGAACCAACTGTCTCCTCATTTTCCTTGCACAAACTCTTACTCAGGATCTTATCAGTTAATGTTGTGACTACCGAATCGACCTGTCATACGTCATACGACGCATGGATAGACTTAATAGTTTTGACCTCAGAACGTCATCGTCACAAGTTTTACATTTATACATTTTCATTTGATAACTGATTGATTAAAAACAGTATAAACGTCCATTGTACGTTCTTCTCGCTGCCCTCTGGTGACGTGTTGGCGGTCTCGTTAATTTGTGTGTACGTTTTATCCAACAAATTCACCTCATGGGCTGTCAACACTCACAATAGTCTTGGCCGCGAGTCTGAGTTTCGCGAGTATTTGTTCAAGTGCTGGTCCGGCAAGTGGTTTGGTGAGGAAGTCTGCGAGCATATCCACTCCTGGAATATGTTCTACTCGGATGTTTCTCTTTCAACATCATTTTTTACGAAATTCAGTTGTCGGTTGACGTACTTGATTCTGGCTTTCTGGGGTTCGGTCTGTAACAGATGGGTTGCGTTCAGGCTGTCGCAATAAACAATCATCGTCTTGTTGTTGCTTGTCGGCTCCAGATTTGCTATCAGTTCTTTCGTCCATGTTAAGTCCTTCACTCCTTCGGATAGCGCGTGTAGTTCGCTTTCTGTGCTGGACATTGCTATGATTTTTTGCTTCTTGCATTTTCAGTTGATTAACGATCCTCCGTGTCGTATCACAAACCCGGAAAAAGATTTTGAGTCTGCGGTTTGATCCTAACTGGCTTTCGTATATGCGTGCAGGTTTCGTTTGTCCTTTTTGTAGTTTAGGCGGTAGTCAATTGGTAGTCAATTTGTTTCAGCGCTGCATTTGCTTTGGTTTTGCATTATATTGGAAAAGGGAGCTCATCGCAAAGCTCAGGTCGGGTCGTGTGTTCGTTGCTAGGTACATCAACTTGCGATTAGTTCCTGATATTTGCGTTGATCTGTTTCTGGGCTGTCCTCGTGTTCGTCCATTTTTTGTTATAGGTTGATTGGTGTTGATTTGCTGTTGCAGTTCTTCATCCCATTTTGTTGTAATATCCCTCGCATGTACTCGGTTTGGTGGAGTTGGATCATATCTTTTTTGTGGTGCACTTAAATTCCAAGTATCGACGATAGTTGGCCCACTGGGATCAGTTCCACCTCGCTTCTTATCATCATGATTGTTGCTTCTTCGAATTCCTTTGATGATGCCAACGCGTCAGCATCATCTACGTATATACGCCTAAAAACAGATACCGTATTTCTCCAAATAAGAGCCGCCCTCGAATAGTAACCGCAGCTGAGGGTGGGGGTTTGATATAAGAGCCGCCCTCGATGAGTAGTTGCGGCTGTTATTCGAGGGCGGCTTTTATTTGGAGAAATACGGTATGTTTTCGCCGAAACTGAAATTTTTTCACCACTTCAAGCATATTTTTGGCGAAATGGGTATTTCTTTCTGCGAAATGGGTATTTCTTTCTGCGAAATGGGTATTTCTTTCTGCGAAATGGGTATTTCTTTCTGCGAAATGGGTATTTCTTTCTGCGAAATAGGTATTTCTTTCTGCGAAATAGGTATTTCTTTCTGCGAAATGGGTAATTTTTAATAAGAGCCGCCCTTGATTAAGAGCCGCAGCTAAAAGTGCCACATTAGGATAAGAGTCGCGATTCTTATTTGGAGAAATACGGTATTCATTGTTGTTGCCAAGAATGAACAGACATGGGTCCTTGAGGGTCTGTACAAATTTGGTTTTGGTCAACACCTGCATTAGCTTCTCGTACCAGCATCTTCCTGATTGTTTCAGTCCGTAGATGTTCTTCGCGAGCTTGCACACCTGTCCCTCTGGTCCTTGATTGTGTCCTTCCGGTTGGTGCATGTATATCTCCTCGTTCAGTTTGCTGTGCAGGTACGCTAATCGGACGTCATATTGAATTAGGATTTTTCTTTGTTTTGCTGCTTCATTTACGAGTGTCCTCATCGTCTATTCGTATTACTGGCGCAAATGTTGTGTCGTAGTCTAGTCCCTACCTCTGGGTGTATCCTGCAGCTACGGGTCGTGCTTTGAATTGTCTTTCGCCGGTGTTGGGGTTCACCTTTATTTTGAATACCCATTTCGATTTTACTGCTTTCTTGGTTTTGAGGAGTCTTGTTATCGTCCATACGTGGTGTTTTTCCATTGATTGAATTTCCTCGTTTATGGCCTTCGTCCACTCCTTAGCATTGATCGATTGCATTGTGTCGTTGTATTAGAAGGGGGGAAGTTCGAGTTCGAAATGTTGGTCGTGCTTCTTTCTCGGATTTGTGTGGATCTCTTTACTTCTTGTCGTGAAAGTTCCTCCTCGTTTTTCTTTCGGGCTTTGATGTCGCTAGTTTTGCAGACTTCTTTCGTTGCTCGTGGCATTTTTGTTCATTAGTACTTTTGAATTCATCACATACTTGTCACCGGTTCTTTGGATGTTGATGACTGTTTGTCCGTTTGGTCCTTGAATTGTTGCCCCGTCCTTTTTGAATCACACGCTTTTATTGTGATCTACGATTTTGGCTACCGATAGAAAATTTGCTCCGATCTCTGGTACATGCAAAACATTGTTTAATCGAAATACCTCGTTGTTTTCGTCAGTGGTTATTCGAATGCTCCCAATTCCAATCGACTTCATGGCTCCATCTTCATTTGCGATTGCAATTGTTTGGTTGTCGCATTTGTAAGTGTCGAAAATTTCTCTTGCCTTCACTATGTGGTTCGTTGCCCCAGAATCTACTAGCTATTGGATGTTTGTTTCCTCGCTGACTTGTGCCTGTTTGTTCTCTTCCTTGTTGTCGCATGTGACCATCGCGACTTTGTACGCGCACATGTTGCTTTCCGTCATGAGTTTGGTTTGGTTTTGCTGTGTTCTTGCCTCGTTTCATGTTCGTTCTTTCTTTCTTGGTTTCGTGCATGCGTTGGATTTGTGTCCGCTTCCTTTGCAATTGAAGCAAAAGGTCGGGTTTTTACATTTGTTTGCCATGTGGCTGGTCCTGTTCCAATTGTAGCATTTTCTCGTATTGTTGCCGTCGTACTTTTCACGATTCACGGTTTTGTATGCATTGTCCAAACTTTTGTCTTCCTTTGTCGCTTTTTCACATTGCTTCAAAATTGTTCGAGTTTGTTTGGTCGTTAACGATACGTTTGCCCTGATTTCTTGTGCTGGAATTCCTTTTGCAGTTTTTCTACTGCAAAGTGGTTGGCCTGGTCGTCCTGAATTGTCGTTCCAAATGATGCGCTTCTGGTCCTTAGTGCCTCGATTCGGTTGAAGTACTGGTCGATCGTTTCTTTTGATATCATCTTCGAATGCATCAGTTCGTTTGTGCAGTCGTATTGGAACTGCTTGGTGTCGATCGTCATGATTTCTTTGATTTGTTTCCAAAGTTTCTTGGCGTTCTTTACCCTGTAATAGCGTAGGACTTGCTTGTTTGTCAGCGTTTCGATGAATATGGCTCTTACTGCAGTGTTGTTTTTCTTCCATGCCTTGTACTGTATGTATTTTCGATTTTGTTGAAGTCGGCCGCGTTTTTGGTTCCACGTAGTGGTTTGTCTTCTTCGATTGCGCTTTCCCTTATGTCTTGTTTTTCTAATATGGCTTCAATCCTCATTGCCCATATTATATAGTTATCGGCATTTAACTGTTCAATTTTGTAATTGATTTTATCCTTGGTCATCATCTTTGCAAACACCTGCTTTATTTCGAAATTCAGATTATTGTCGAATCTTTACTTCTTCAAATTTGATGCCTGCATCCGGACTTCGTAATTGTCTTTTCCACGTCTTGGAGTTTGTCAGGGTTGTTGATGGATTTTAAACCGTCTTCGTGCTACCATTTGTTGGAAGTGACTATCACACAGGATGATTGATTACAAGTGTTTTTTTGACAACAGGCAGTGTTAATAAGGTAAAGCACCAGTTTCAGAGGATGATTTTGCTCAAGTAGCAGAAGCAGTTCAGAGAAATCCACAAAAATCAATCAGAAGAGCCTCGCGTGAACTTCAAATACCAAAAAGTACTGTTCATAAAGTTCTTCACAAACATTTGCATTTCCGTGCATACAAGGTGCAATTGATACAGGCTTTAGAACCAGATGATTATTTCAAACGTACAGAATTTGCAATAGACATGCTCAATTGCATCAATAATAATCCTGATTTTCTGTCAAAAGTGATGTTCTCTGATGAGTCAACTTTTCATGTATGTGGCCACGTTAATCGACACAATATACGAATCTGGGGTTCAGAAAATCCACATGTAACCCAGGAAATCACACGGGCCAGTCCCAAGATAAACGTTTGGTGCGCATTAATGAAGGACAAAGTAATTGGCCCATTTTTCTTTGCTGAATCAACAATAACAGGAGCTGTTTACCATGACATGTTACAGTTTTATTTAGCACCTCAAGTTCAACACATGCAGCCCAACATTCTTTTCCAGCAAGATGGTGCACCACCGCATTGGTCTACAAATGTCAGAGAATTTCTGAACACAACTTTCCCTATGCGGTGGATTGGACGTGATGGACCAATACCTTGGCCACCTTGATCACCTGACATAACCCCATTAGACTTTTTTCTGTGGGGTTTTGTAAAAGATGTGGTTTATGCAACTCCAATACAGGATTTGCAGACATTAAAAAGTAGCATAACTGATGCAATTAACAGTGTAACGCCTGCAATGTTACATGAAACTTGGCAAGAATTGGAGTACAGATTGGACATTTTACGAGCAACCAATGGAGCTCATGTTGAAATGCACACATAACACATTTCATTTGCTTTGTATTATTCATTCAAAAATTAAAATTGCAATAAAATCAAGTTGTATTGATGAAAAGTAAAACTTATTGAGTCCCTAAACAAGAAAAAAATATGTAAATGTAGTCAGTACTAACCATTTATTTTTTATGCTCGTTTCAAATGAGCGCATCGGCTTGTGGACACCCTGTATATCGCATTCTCATTTGCATATTATATTTTTGTAGTTTTTAAAATATGGGGTCAGGTAAAACTTTAACTGAATCCCAAAAAGGAGAAATTGATGCTTATAGAAAGTATGGCAAAACAGAAAGAGAAATTGCTGTACTTTTAGGTAAATATAAGATGGTTGTGCATAATTATATCCAAGATCCTAGTAAATATGGTCAGAAACCAAGGGCTGGCAGGCCTAGAAAGTTGTCTAGCAGAGATAAGCAAGCCATTTTGAGAATGGCAACCAACACCGGAGCATCATCTTCTGCAATAACAGCTTCTCACCAATTTCCATTGCATCCATACACAACTAGATATGTTTTAGAGACATCAGAAAACCATAAATTTGTGAAAGTGAAGGCCAAATCCTAATTACTTCCACAACACATTGAAGCAAGATTAAAATTTGCAACTGAGAACATTGGAGACAGTGGAAAATGGAACCATGTTGTCTTAAGTGATGAATAGAAGTTTAACCTTGATGGTCCTGATGGGTTACAATGTGACTGGCATGAATTGCATCATAGTCAGCAGCTTCATTTATGTTGTGCGCAGGGTGGTAGATCAGTGATGATATGGGCTGGATTTGGTGTGCAGGGCAAATTCAGCATTGCATTCGTGGCACCACGTTCAAAAGCTGCTGATTACCAAGTTTTACTTGGAAATCATCTTCTTCCTCCTTACGAGATTAATTCAATGATCATAAGTTTATATTTCAGCAGGATAATTCACCTACTCATTATGCCAAATTAACCAGGGAATGGGTTCAGATGAATAAAATTAGAGTTTTAGACTGGGCAGCCTGTAGTCCTGACCTCAGTCCCACAGAAAACATTTAGGCCCTTTTAGTTAAGATGGTATATGCAGACAAAAAACAATATACCAGAATTGATGAGGTCAAAGCAGCTATTATTGCATCATAGGAAAAATATCAACAATGCAGATAAAAACCCTTGATGACTCGATGTAAAAACGATTGGTTGAGGTTTTCAAGTTGAATGGAAGGCAAACAAAATATTAATTTCCCAAAATTCCACTCAGAGAATGGGTGTATTCTTTAATTTAAGTGCTGGTCTTAAACTTTGTTCCAGCATAAATGACATTTTTGGACCAATTTATTTTATTTCTCAAATTTGATTTGAGTTATTATTATATAATTTTACACTATGCTTTTTTATCACATTGTACACGTGTTAATATATTTTCAAGTGAAAATATGACTTGGAACCTAAAAACTCATAGTGGTCTCAAACTTTTTTCCACCACTATAAAACATTCGTTCTATAGCTACTACGGATTATTGCAGACTGAACATTTTTTATAACAATTGTTAGTTTATGTGCAGATATATTTAATAGTTATATTCCACCAATTAAATAGATTTGGTGAATCCTGGGCAATGCTCACTAAATACATGTTTAGGATTAGCCAGGTGTCTAGGAGTAGGACCCCTTCTGTGAGAAAGTGTCTTGCATAGCCAGTTCCTGTTGTCCTGTGTATCCATTTCCCATTGCCCTGTGTATCCATTTCCTATATCGTGTGATTGGAAGGATTCGCAGAGCTCATGTTCCCATTGGAGCATTAGTTAAAACCATATGCGAGCACTAGCATATATACTTGTTTCCAACCGGAAATAAGCGCCTTGAACGCTTACCCAGAACTCAGAATATTGTAATATATTGTTGTACCTATCTAAACAGTTTCTCTCCGATGATGGAGATGCAGGCTTTTTCTTGAGCCCCTTGCCGACAAGTTGATGCTGCTCCTCTCGAACTATGCCGCTAAGTGTACTGATAGTTTCGGACAGATGATCTGAGGATTAGTGTGCATAGCAAAACCGCTATACATGTTGCCAATCCCTTGCAGATGCACGATGAAGCGACATGCATAGTGAAGAAACGTTAGTTCCGTCATTTGCAACACAAATACCATCGAGACCAATGAAGAAAAGCGTTATGAGTGGCAATGCTGAAAGAGTGAGTTAAAGTGTCCAAGTGGACCTGGCAAGCTTAGGTGGACGAGAGAAAACATTCAGTAATGTTTCTCTTCCGTCGTAACTTATGTTATGTTAGCCTCCACCAAAATATAACAAGCAAATTCATTTGAAAATTAGATCTATTCAGATCTAATAAATATTTATAAGCTTTTCTGTACGAATAAATCATTAGATGGAGTGGGCCTGTCATGGAGACCATTCCAATGACTTAAAGAAGAGATCCTGTCTTTTCTTGTCCACTTATCTGGCCATCTTGACTGCTTTAATTTACTCTTTGTTGGCATTGACAAGAGAAAGTTTCGACTACACTCAAAGGCACAAATGAGATCATAAATATCTATTACATTTAAGTAAAGTGTGGATGAGATTGCATTGACATTTAACGCGCTGTCCGACGCGAAGGCAGACAAAAACGTCCACCACACAAGTTCGTCATCCACTTAAGATCACACTTACACAAAATCTCTATAAGGCCCAAGATGTAGTTCAACAATCTCAGTTATGTCACAGGCCTGTTCCTAAGGTGTTGTGCGCCCGTGTGTTTTTGTCTTTTTGGCGCCCCCCCCCCCACACCTTTCCCTTTCCTAGTCAGCGATGCGGCGCCTCCTGGCCAGTGGCGCCCCCTGACTAGTGGCGCCCGTGTGATTATCACACGGTGTCCCTATGGTAGGAACGGGCCTGTATGTTTAGATCAAGTTCAAGGTAAGCACGCAAGCTATTATTTTCGTTGGGATCTTGCTATTTATACTAGCAAGTGGATTAGTTAGAGATTATTAATTCTCTAATGAGTGTGATTCTTTTTGAAATTCCTCCAATCTTGAGGATAATCGAGAGTACAACCCCTGGCAAAAAGTTTCCGATCACTGTTAGTTTTTTTATTTGATAACACTTTCATCATTTATAACATAAAAATGAAACAATTAACAAAAATATAATAGTAATGGTTTTAAAGAGGAAACTTTTCTCTACAAAACACACTAAAACAAACTGTAAATTGGTAATGTTTAACATAAAATATAAACGAATATTTTTATTTGACATATAAAGTTACCGCCTAATAAAGTTAAAATAGCATCGAAAACGTTTGGATGCTATTTTAACTTTATTAGGCGGTAACTTTATATGTCAAATAAAAATATTCGATTAATCAACTACAGTTACGCATAAACGATGGTTTTATAAAATATAAAGGAATTAATAAAGTCACTTTAGGAAAAAAATATCTGATCAGCTCATTTGCTGGAAAAAAGTGGATACACAGGACAACAGGAACTGGATACACAGGGCAACAGGAACTGGATACACAGGGCAACAGGAACTGGATACACAGGGCAACAGGAACTGGATGTCCAGGACACTTTTGCACCGAAGGGGTCCTTATTCTCGAAGGGAAAGTTAATCCTTAACTTGGCGCTAATCTATCTGGAATTTGTATCGATTCTTCACCAATTCTACTGAATTGGTGTAATATATTAATAAATATACTCTAGTATAAACTAAAATAGTTGGTTTACACTTTATTGAACATAACATTTTGCTAATTTGCATAAAACGAGTGTTTTTATGACTTATTTCCGCAAAACAAGTGTTTTATGACTTTGGCATGATATTTTGAGAAATTCTGACGTCACAAGGTGCGGTAGCGCCATCTAGTGTCAGATTTAATAATTTACTACAGTTCCAAATCGTCACAACTTGTTTTTCCTGTTTTCAGTATATGCAAGCTGTGGGTGCTGGCAACGTATTTGATGTTGTTACTGAAAAATCTACACAATAGTGGTTTGCAAGAAAAATTATTTTGGTCTTCTACAACCCAGTTGCAAAAATATTCAATCACTCCATGTTTCCAAATAAAGTGTTTTTTCTTTCAATCACTGTGTAATTATGTAATAAAAAAATTATCTGAAACCAACTACATTGATTAAACTCTCCTCTTTCAATAGGAAAAAGTTTTTAGTAATATTTACAATAGATCAAAGTTATCTTTATCGTTGTAACCGTATTACAATTCAAAAATATTCAATCAGCTCATTGGAGTTTCAAAAATATATAATCAGCATGAAATAAGTTTTTAGTTATTGATGTCATTATAAATAAATTGTAAGGATATATGCAAATTAATTAATATAGACTGATTTGACTGAATATAGAAGTTAACCTAGTTTCAAACTATTGATCTAACTTGAACTCAATCATGGGGAGAGGAAAAACAACCAGTAAAGATATACATGACTTAATCATAAAAAAAAAATTTGAAAAACCAATCAACAAGGTCTATATGAGTCCGGTTACTTCATCACCTCTTGTTTCATTGTTTACCGCACCGGCGATGAAACAAGGCAATTTTGTTTTTGCCTTTTTATTTCATCGCCTAGCGATTGAGGCGATGAAATGATGTATTGGCAACGTCCATTTCATCTTCACGTAGAGTCAGTTGTGTCCGTAAAATAGTCAATTTTGTATGTAAACAGTCAGAGGTGCATGTAAAATTCTAAACAGGACCAAACTATCTACACCAAGTGTCAGAATCGAAGGAGTAGAAGTCAATGGCATCCCTTGTACCAAATGTGACAAAGTTTACATTTGGAAAACAGGAAGAACTTTGGCCATCAGAATCAAAAAACATGCAAAACTCATTGAAGATAAAAATGAAAAAAGCGCATTAGTTAGACATAGTGGAAACCAAAGGAACACACACTTTTGACCTGGAAAAAGCCTCCATGATCGAACAAGAGGCAAACAAACCACTCAGGAGAGCAGGAAAAGCCTCCATGATCGAACAAGAGGCAAACAAACCACTCAGGAGAGCAGGAAAAGCCTCCATATCAACGGTATGATAAGCGAGGAATGGTATCTAAATGGAAATAGAGGAGCAAAAGACACTGAATGGTGATTCACAATCCTCTATCCTGACCAAGCCCTGGATTTCAAAAAGAAGGTTGTACAAGTGGAGGAGGCAGAAAGAACAGGGACCATATTAAACCAGCAGAAAACCACAAAAGAGCCCAATGCAAAAAACTCATTCATCATAGGCCAGCACACATATGAGCGGTGTTCGTTCATTTATTCGACAGTTTATTTATTTGCCAGGAATAAACTGTATTTTGGTCATTGGGTTTCGTTTAGGTTAGTTTAGGTTAGATTAAGTTAGGTTAGGTTAGGTCAGGTTAGAATAGATTAGGTTAGTTCAAGTTAGGTGAGGTTAGGTAAGGTTTGGTTAAATTTACTGGCAAATAAATAAACCGTCGCATAAACAACCGTCGAATAAACAACACGACCCCATATGAACTGGGATAAAGGCCAAAGAAGGACCCACTCGATTTTAATGCATGCATAACTTTGACTGGTCTAATATTTTTGTTTACAGAATAAGGTCGTCTAATATTTTTGTTTGCGGAATAAGGTCGTCTAATATTTTTGTTTGCAGAATAAGGTGGTCTAATATTTTTGACTAGTGTGAGATTTTTCATGTCAATTTTTTTGGGGTTAAATGTGCTATTTTCGTAAATTTTTTAAATTGGTTTTGTAGAGGAAAAACAGGTGTTTCTAGTGCATTTTACCACTCTAAAGAAATAAGGTAAAGAAAAATATTTTATGTCTGTTTGCTGGTGTGGTCTAATACTTTTGGCCGTGGGTTGTACATCTGCTGTTTATTTACTGCCATGTTTGTTTGGATCTGAGTGCACAATTTCTTCGTGCTGTCTTCCTCGTTATACCATAGCATCTGTTCATCTGTCAGTGTCTCGATTATGAGATCTAATGCTGCGTTGTTTGCTGTTTTCCATTTACTCTACACCTTTTCGATGCCTCCGAAATCTGCAACGCCTTTGATTCCTCATGGTTATTTGGTTTTTTCGATTGCCGACTGCCATACATCTTATCCTTTTAGTGCAGCGTAGATTTTTTGTGTCCACATTATGTAGTTTGTGTTGTTTAACTGTTCAATTCTTCGGTGTTGAATTGTGTCCGCGTTGTTTGCCATTTTTGTCGTTTCTTGCGAACACGTGTTTTTGAAATTTAGAATATTGCAAACTTGTACTTGTTCGAAATTGGCGCTTCCGTGTCTGGTCAGTAAATTCCTATGTCGTCGTCGTGAATTTTATTGCCATTAATGGATTTTAACTAATCGTTCTGCTACCATTTGTTGTAAATCAAGTGGCACGACACTTATTAGTGTTTATTTTAATAAACACTAATAAGTGTTTATTAAAATAAAATGTCAACTGTTTATACTCAACACCTAACTAAAACAGCATTGGAATTGATCAGTTTTATGCTATAAAAGATGAAGGCATCAATTAAAGCCAAGGGAAATGTACCAAAATATTAATTTCAACCATGTCCCAGGTTTTTTGAATTGAGGTTGAATAACAATAATGTGATTTATTTTACTTCTATCTAATATTTTTTAAATTTCTTGTGACGATGTCGCTTTGGGTTCAGAACTACTAGCTCGGCGCATATATCGCATCACGTATGGCAGATATTCTGGCAGTCACAAAATCAGTGTAAATCTTGGAGTGATAGTTATGGAGAAAAGAGACAGTTAGTTATTAAAACATGACATTTATTATAACTTGGTTTATTGTTTTGGTTCTAGATAATTGCTGTGTAGCGTAATTATTATTGAGCAGACAGGACGAACGTCCTTTGCCCGGTCCCGGTGGACATTCTACGTATAAGGGGACAGGAATTGGACATGTACGATGCTTTTTGTCATCTGTTCTAGTTGGTATTTGCCAAATACATATCGATGTCGGGGATCTTACCGCTAATGCGGAAGATGGGGAGTCGGTCACACTCAACGCTCTTTTTCATCTGGCTCAGATGGAATTTGCGTTTAGTGTAACAGAGGACTTACTATCGCCACACAATATCGTTCTTCATTGTATGTCCGCACGGTATTTACGATATATGTGGCGGCTTCACCATTCGTACCGCGCCATGTAGCGTCCGCTCGGTAACGTTTGGTACGTATAGCGGCATCAATCAGTAGAACTGGCAACGTACGTAACGGCTTCTGGCCACAGGTCATGGCCAGGCGTCTCCATTACCGGAGGGAAACTGTACCTATTTGTTAGGTAGGTACAACATATATTCACATATAGTTCCGAGTTTAAAGCAAGGCAAAAGCGGAGACTTCCGGTTGGAAGTGGGCTTTTATACCGTTGTAAATACAAAGGGTTAAAGGTGTTCCAATGGGAACACAGGCACTGGGAATCCCTCCAATCATTGACCAGGTTGAGGGATACTCAGGACACAGGAAATGGATACCGAGAACACTTTTACTACCCGGGGGTCCACTGGATTAGGATACGCGGGACACATTCATGTCTTGGGAGTTAATCCTAAACAGGTGTGTCAAAGGCTTTTCCCTGGCGACTCGGATCTGTATCAATCGATACGGATGGTGACTTTCACGTAAATAATAAACAGGTAAGAACATATGTTTTTATCTATATACTTTCCTAACACAGTTACTGGTAAAATAAAAGGAAGCGAACGCTGATCTTTTATTTAATGTTTAAATACCCGAAGTCGCAAATGCGCTTTCGAGTTGTTACAGCTAATTGGCCATTTACGGTTTATTCACCGTCACATTCTCCACTGGGAAATGTTCATCAGAATTAGAGTAATAATTGCCATTAATATTTTTTTATTATATTAACATTTTGTGTAATATTTTGTAATTGGGCGGACTATTACCATGTGGTGTGGGGACACCAGTGTAGCAAATGGATGCTTATTCACTTCCTTAGAAATAAGACTCTAGAAACCTGTATTTAGTAAAGTGGCCTTTATTATGTATTGTTGTCTAGGGGTTAGTCTCTAGTCAGTGTCATTCCTAACCTGTGGCATGTTACTATAGCACAACCACGCGGTTAGTAAGAACCGCGTGGACACAAGTCCCATTCTATTAAGTGCCAGTAGTCAGCCGGACTTCATGACCATCTTAAGTCGTGTCCATGCCACGTGCATGGAACCCGCTTGTACGTCCGGTAAACATGGTGGGACCTGTGTCCCATCACGTTGCCAGTCGAGCAAGAACTGAGGAACTTTCCTTTGGGGTCTCCTTTTGTAGTGGACCCTGTAGAACCTACTTCCGTTTCCGCCTAGTCCTCAGTGGTTAGGAGACCACTTCTGGTTTGCAATTCTACCTGGTGGACGTTGCCTCTGTTGGGCCAAATGATGAACACAACTTGTCATAGAAGCACTAATCTTGTGCATTTTGCAGTGGAAAGTCAAAATCAAATAAATAGTCTAAACTCACTTTTAAGTTGGTTCTTGATATTTATTTTAGTCCAGCTAATGTGAAGCAGCTGCTTGCTGCCTCACTACAAAACAGTAATACACTTAATCCATCCAGTGGTGGTGGAAAACATGCTTAGCCTAAGTGGCAACAACTCAACCAACCTCACCTGTCAAGGTGAACTTGAATTCTCCAACTTTTTCACAGAACAGAACAAATCTTTACATGTTACACAATCCAAGCAGGGTTGTCATGGATACAAATTCCAAAGAAAACGAATCATTCACACATCAGATTACATAACTATGAAAATCCATAGATGACAATACAGTATGAGATTGCAATTGCATACAGATATCTACAGGTAACATTTCACATTCAAATAGCACAAATCATAAGTTCTGCACAGACCAGCATTGCACAAATAACAAACAAAAGCATTTTCATAGAGTTAATTACTACTAAGATATTATTGTAAGGACACACGAATTTTACTAAACTGGTTGGGCATATACAAAAATCTGTTCGAACACCAACAGCCTCAAGGCGGGCCACCGGTTGGCAACTCTACCTGGTGGATGCTGCCTCAAGTTGGGCCATCGGTTCCGCCAGTGTACGCAACGCGATCACAATTTTGCCATTAAATAATTGTTTTCATGATTATCAGTAGGTGTCCCAGATTTTTCGGTGTTGACTTGTATTACGTACCCCTGAAAAATTAACTGCAAAATCTACAAAGCAGTGCTTTACTGGAAAAAATATTTTGTTTTTCTCTTGCTTTTTAAGTAGCTTAGATCTGAATCCAATTGAAAAAGTTTGGAAAATAAGAAAGCTTAGATGCAAATATAACTTGGTACCAATACTGAGCTTAGAAATGTTTTACAAAATTTACGGGACAATTCTTCTGAAGAAAGAACAATTACACATAAAAGGTTTTGTCAAAAATGTAAATATTTTGAGTATTATTTTGTCATTAAATAATTGTTTTCATAAACATCATTAGGTGCGTTTAATGTCAAAACCAATTCTCTCAACTCTCTCGATTTTCCCTGGCAGAAATAATGCAAAACGTGTCATTAGGTGCGTTCAAAGTAAAATCGATTTTGCTGAATTAGCTGATTTGTATGATTTTGTTGATTCTTGGAGACCGGAAGTGATGATTTCAACATCATAACATGGAAATCAAATTTTCGAAAATCCGATTTCTGAAATCCACCTTTTGGGTTGCTTTCCTTGATTTCGTTGATTTCCTGGTCGATTTTCAGCAAAGGTAGCAAGTCAGCCATCTTGAATTTCACATAGATCGAGCGTGTTTATTCGTTTGTGAAATGGGAAGTTCTAACGAAAGTGAAATGGGGCGCAAACAGCTGTGTTATCTTACTTTTGGCAAGTTCCATGTGGGTTTGTGAAGTTGTGGCAAGCGATTGTTTGTTTTATTTGCTGCGTGTGAAAAACGTCGCCGAGAAATTGCCGGTCGACCGGCAGCCAAAAATTTAATTGCACAAGTGCAATGGCTACATTGCATTTGTGCAACAGGTTGATATTATTTAAAAAGTTTAGAAGCATTAAATCTATTTTCTTATTCAAAATAGTAATTTCGTTTTGTTGTTTTGATTTTCAACCTTTTTTCGTTGAATCGTGAACGTTGCATACAGAAAAATTTAAGGTCATCCAAAGTTGAAATCTGATTTTCTTGATTTCTGAAAATCAAGAAAATCAGGATTTCGGAAATCGATTTTACTTTGAATGCACCTATTGTTTTGAGAATTGGATTATTGAAAAATCGATTCTCATAATCAGCATTAGTGGTTGATTCTTTGGATTTTGACCCCAATTTCAACACGTTTTTCTGTCGGCCATATTGAATTTTAATAGATTGCTATTTACAAAAAGGTTTGTGTGGATAATCTCTTATTAGGAAGTGAATAGTGTAATCAATTTGTTTTGACACACTTAATAATGAAAAAATAAATGTTTTTAGCCAACATATCGAGGTTTTACGATATTGCATCCGATGTGTTTCCTGTTGGAAATAAAAGCGACTTGATACTAGGATTGAATGTTTCAGAATGTTTATTTTGAATGTAGTTCACATATTTATACATATCACACTTTACACTGATTGGTTTTAGAAATAGATAATGTTAGGGCCTGCTGCACGTCTTACTCCGAACGTGCGCCCCCTTTGGCGTCGTATTTGTTGTCCGTAGATTAGCATGTTCAACAAATTCCCCTTATGGGCGACCAATACTTTATCTGTATCTTTGTTTATTTCTGCTCGCTGGTCCCTTTTTTCGATGGTGCTGTTCGGAGCTCTGTTAGTGCCTTTTCGAGAGCTGGTCCGGGCAGTGGTTTTGTTAGAAAGTCCGCTAGCATCTTGGCTCCAGGGGTGTGCACGACTTTGATATTCCCGCTTTGAATATCATTCTTAATGAAATTCAGTCTTCGATTGAAATACTTGGTTCGGGCTTTCTGCAGTCCGGTTTGTAGCACCTGGGTCGCGTTTAAACTATCGCAGAAAATTGTTGTTGTCACTGTCATCGTGGTTGGTTCCAAGGATTTCATCAAATTTTTCGTCCATATAATATCTTTCACGCCTTCTGACAGTGCGTGGAGTTTACTTTCCGTACTCGATGTGGCCACGATATCTTGCTTCTTGCATCTCCAATGCAAGAGTGAATTGCCATCTCAAATTAAAAATCCTGAAAATGATTTCAAGTTCACCGTCCTGTCCCAACTTGCGTGCGTGTAGCCGTGTAGATTTCGCTCCTTGTTTCCATACGATACTCGGTAGTTGATTATTTTCTGCAAGTACTTCAGGATTCGTTTTAACGCGTTGTGATGGCTTTGCTTCGGTTTTGTGTTGTATTGTGACAGCGCGCTCATGGCAAAGCTTAAATCTGGACGGGTGTATGATGGCCAGGTACATTAATTTACCTATCAGCTCTTGGTATGCTCGTTGCTCTACTTCCGGGCTGTCGTTGTGCTTGTCTAGTTTCGATTGTGGGTCCATCGGTGTCGCTTTGGGGTTGCAATTCTCCATTCCGTACTGGCTCAGGATTCCACGAATATACTCGGTTTGATGCAGGTGTATGCCGTCGTTGTCGTGGCAAATCTGGATTTCCAGGATTGAGGTTTGTTGGTCCATTGATATTAATTCAACCTGGTCCTTGATTTGTTCGATTGTTCTTGCTTCAAATCGGTCCGACAATGCTAATGCCACGGCGTCGTCGACGTATACTACTAAAAATAGGTACTCCTTCCCCTTGCGCATGATGAACAAGCAGGGGTCCTCTGGTGCCCTTTCGAATTTGATGTTTGTCAATACCTCCGTGAGTTTCTTGTACCAGCAGCGTCCTGACTGCTTCAGGCCGTAAATGCTTTTCGAAGTTTGCATACATGGTCTTTTTCTTGCTCGTAGCCCTCCGGTTGCTGCATGTAAATTTCCTCCTCGAGGTCCCCATGTAGGTACGCTGAACGCACGTCGTATTGCGTGAGTTTCTTGTTTTGTTTGGCCGCTTCGTTCACTAGTGTTCGCAACGTCTCGATTCGAATGACCGGGGCGAACGTCGTGTCGTAATCCAGTCCCCATCTCTGCGATGAGTCTGGCTTTGAAGCGTTTGGTGCCGATGCTTGGGTTCGTTTTTATTTTAAAAACCCACTTTGATTTGACTGTTTTCTTCGTGTTGGGGAGTTTTGTCGTGATCCAGACTTGGTGTTTCTTCATCAAGGCCATTTCCTCGTCCATGGCCTTCTTCCACTCTTCGGAATTAATCGATTGGGTGGCTTTCTTGTAGTGCATGGCGGGGTCGATTTCTTCCGATAAACTGGCCATGTTGCGTTCTTTTATTTGAACCGATTGTTTTACACCTTGTCTAGTGAGTTCTTTGTTTTCTTGTCTTTTGGCGAGGTCGCGGGTTTGGTGTATTACTTTTGTCGTCCGCGGCGTTCTGAATCTGTCTTGTAATGGTTCGGCTGCCTCTTCGTGCTCGCTTCCTTCTTCGTGTATGTTTTCATCGTTTTCGTCGTGATTTTCTTTATTTTCTTCGTTGTTTTCTTGATTTTCATCGTGGTTTGCTTTGTTTTCATCTTGATTCACTTTCTCTATTCTCAGAAGTGTGTATTTTGGTGGTTCTTCCTCTCGTGCTTTGTCGTAAAGCAATGCAGTCCCTAGTTCGTTTTCGTTGAATCGGACTTTTGTTCTTCGCTGACTTTTGTTGTTTTCGTGTTGTAGATGCGAAATCCTTGTCTTTGTTGTGCATATCCTACGAAAATCCCCTATTCCGATTTTGCGTCCAACTTGTTCTTGTTGGCACCTCTGGTGATTACGAACGCGGCGCATCCGTAGCATTTGAAGTAGGTGATGCTGGGCTTCCTTCCTGTCCAAATTTCCGTTGGTGTCCGGCTGTGCACTCGTGTTATGCAGGCGTTCCGAATGTGTGCCGTCGTGTGTGCACATTCGGCCCGAGAAATTCAGTGGTAAATTGGCGTCGCAAAGCATCGTCCTCGTCGTTTTGATGATTGTGCGGTTTTGTTGTTCGGGTATCCCGTTACTTTGGGGGGTGTACGGGGTAGTCAGTTGATGGTCCACTCTTTGGCTTTTGAACCATTGTCCCAGCATTGTCACAATAAATTCCCCACCATTATTGCTTCGAATTTTCTTCGGCTTTCGTTCGGTTTGCGTCTCTCTTTTAGTGATAGCATTTTTCAATTCTTCTTCCGTTTCGTCCTTCGATCTGAGTGTTCTGATTATTGTCCTCCGGCTCCAGTCATCCACTATTGTTAGGATGTATCTGGCCCCTCCTAACGATTTTGGGTTTAATGGTCCTACTAGGTCTACGTACCAGAGGTCCATTATTGCTTCCGACTGTCTTTCTAGTATTGATTTGTCCGGTTTTCGAGTTTGCTTTCCCTTAATACACGCGTCGCATGTTTCGGTTTCGTTCTTGTTTAACTCGAATTCTCTGATCAGTTCGTCGTTCTTCATTTTGATCATTGCCTCGTGCGTTAGGTGACCGTGTCTTCGGTGCCAGGTCGTTTGAGCTCTTGCGATCGATTGGCGTCTACATTTCGTAATACCTTTGTTTCGAGAATAAATGCATTTCCGTCTTGTTGAATCTTTGCAATTGTTTTTCCATTTTCCTCGTGTATTGTTGACCCGTCTGTCTTGAATGTCACGATTTTGTTGTTGTTGATTGCTTTGGCCACTGAAAATAAATCCGTCGCTAGTTCTGGCACGTGCAATACGTTTTGTAGTTGAAACGTCTCTTCGCTATCTTTTGTCGTGATTCGGACGGTCCCTATTCCGACTGATCGCATTGTTCCTTTTTCGTTGGCAACTCCGATGACCCGGCTATCGGATTCGTAGGTGTCGAACAGGTCCTTCGATTTTACCATGTGGCTGGTTGCGCCGGAGTCTACTAACCATTTCGTATTGATTTCGGTGCAGTTTTGCGCTTGTTCTGCGTTGTTTTGATGTTCGACTTGTACTCTTTTATCGTTCGTTTTCTCTGGGCAATCGTGTGCTGACATTGCGTTGTCTGGTTTCTGGTTCCTTCGGTGAAGCTTCCCTGCATTCTTTCCTTTTTTGCTGTTTTGCCTTTCTCGCTTGGATTGTGGGCAGTCCGCTGACTTGTGCCCCATTCCTTTGCAATTAAAGCAAATCGTTGTGCTTCTGCAGTTGTTGGCCATATGTCCGGGCTTATTACAGTTGAAACAGCTTCTTGTGTCCGGTCGTTTCTCGTTTTTCCGTCGATTGTCCGTTTTGTATGCTGCGTCCAAACTTCCGGTTTTTGATTCGATTTCTTCGCGTTTCTTCAGTATTGTCCGTGTCTCTTGCGTCGATAGTCCCGGGTTTGCTTCGATCCCCTGCGCAATTATGCTAAATTTCTTTCGCAATCCTTGTAGTGCGAAGAATTTGGCTTGATCTTCTGGTATTTGTGTTCCAAAAGATGCGCTTCGAGATTGTAATGCTTCCACGCGGTTGAGAAATTCGTCAATCGTTTTTTGTGGTGTCATCGTGACGTGCGTCAATTTGTTGATGCACGCATATTGTAGTTGCTTTGTGTTTACCGCCATATTCTTCTGGATTTGGGTCCAAAGGTTTTTCGCGTTTTCCTCGCCGTAATAGCGAGGCATCTGCTCGTTGGTAAGCGTTTTGATGATCAAATCTGTTGCTGCGTTGTTGGCCGTCCGCCATTTCTTCCAGTTTTTCTCGTCGTCGTCGAAAGTCGCGGCCCCTTTGATGCCACGTGTTGGTTCGGTTTCTTTGAGTGCCGAATTCCACAGTTCTCGCCCCCGTAATGCAGCTTTTACCCTCATTGACCACATTAGGTAGTTGTTGTTATTCAATTGTTTGATCCTGTGATGTCGCGTCCTATTTGCGTCGGTCGTCATGGTAAACACTTGCTTCTTCGAAATTTAGATTGTCGCAAATCTTTACTTCTTCAAATGTCCTGCTTCCGTATCCTACTATGTCCGTCTTAGATGCGCGTCGTCGTTATAATCGATGGATGTTGGAACCATCCTCTGCTACCATTTGTTGGAAATAAAAGCGACTTGATACTAGGATTGAATGTTTAAGAATGTTTATTTTGAATGTAGTTCACATATTTATACATATCACACTTTACACTGATTGGTTTTAGAAATAGATAACGTTAGGGCCTGCTGCACATCTTACTCCGAATGTACGCCCCCTCTGGCATCATATTTGTCGTCCGTAGATTAGTATGTTCAACATTTCCACGCTCCGATGCCAAGATCGACCACGTGATTACTATGAACCTTTTCGGGACGTTTTAATAAAAACGTCCCGATAACGTTCATACAAATTCAAAATTTTTCTAATATGCATCCAAAATGTATGCAAAACCTGATTTTTGATTTTTTTTTTGGACGGGGTTAATAATTTAATATCAGCACAGATGTTGGCCGATTTTCCAAAACATTTCCAAGATTATTTTGTTCAAAGTCAAAAACCAATTCAATAATCAAGTTTTTAGAATAGGTTTTTTCCAATTTGACAATGCATCTATTACGTCTTCTAGGTTTTTGATTTTGATTTGTGTATTGAGTGTAAAATCAATAAGTGCGTTCAAATTGTTTAAGAAAATCCTACTTGACTGTATTAAGTTGATAACTTCGTTTTCACTTCAGGATTTTGCTTAAATAAGCCCATTTATTTTGCTTACTTCTATGCAAGGAGTTGGGTCGCTTATTTGTCTTAATTTTTGTTTTAAGTAAAATAACGCGATCTGCGCATGCTCTCTACTGCATTTTAGTGTCCGATAAAATGGCGGCCAACAAAAGCGATGTCGTGATGAAAACAATAGTATAGCCAGGCCCGTTCCTAGGGTGTTGTGCGCTCGTGTGATTTTTGTCCTGTTGGCGCCCCTCCCCTTTGTCAGTAAAAACTTCCAGAGGCATGCCGCAGTGCGGCGCCCCAGTGGCGTAGCAAGGGAGGGGCGGTCCGCCCCGGTCGGCACTTTTTTGGGGGCGGCACTTTACCTAGATTTTCTGCAAAATTTTTGAAAATTTTTTGAAAACTTTTTTAAAAATTTGGAAAATTTTGCAAAAATGTATAAAATTTTGCAAAAATGTATAAAATTTTGCAAAAATGTATAAAATTTTGCAAAAATGTATAAAATTTTGCAAAAATGTATAAAATTTTGCAAAAATGTATAAAATTTTGCAAAAATGTATAAAATTTTGCAAAAATGTATAAAATTTTGCAAAAATGTATAAAATTTTGCAAAAATGTATAAAATTTTGCAAAAATTAGCAAAATTTTGCAAAAATGTATAAAATTTTGCAAAAATTAGCAAAATTTTGCAAAAATTAGCAAAATTTTGCAAAAATTAGCAAAATTTTGCCGATTTT
>JAQFXT010001042.1:0-21564 GCA_034683725.1 Strigamia crassipes | reverse complement strand
ATTGAATATTTTGTCCAAAAAATTGAATATTTGGTCCAAAAAATTGAATATTTGGTCCAAAAAATTGAATATTTGGTTCAAAAAATTGAATGTCCAAAAAATTGAATTTTTTGAACAAAAAAATTAAGTTTTTCAGGCTAAAAATAATTTTTTGAAATTGACAAATTTATTTTTTTTATTTTTTTTATTTGTAGGCCGATAAATTCATCAGTATAGAAAGGCTTAAAATCTTTGCACTTTTAGCTGGCACTTTGGTTTGGCCGTCCTCGTTCGGCAGTATTAACACGTGTGAAGATTTGGATTGGAAACGAGCTTTAGCGATTCATTTACAGTACGAAATTTAAAAATGTAAGAACAAAAAAACAAAAAAATTTATTTAAATTTTGTCAGATATTCGTGTTCGTCGACCGCATCGATAACCGACGCTCTACTGGAATACGAAGCCGCATTTAAAGGCAAAACCACCGCCGGAACATACTGCGCACCGCCTCTACCACCTTATCTGGAGGATCAACATTACGTGCAACACGAAGAGAAACTTCCCGTATACGATGTTTGCTATCACTTACTCAAACTCTATATGAAGAGGTCCCACAGACTCGACCGTGTCTTATGTCCATCCGCGATCACCGCAAATCCACTCGATTTCAGGCTCAGGTTGCAAAATTAAAATTTCTTCTTAATATAACAATTTAAAAAAAAAATTAATTTCTTTGTTTTGTAGTTGGTTGCTGTACCAGTCACTCACGGCGATCGGTTTCGGCCATCTGTCCGAAACGGCGGCTAATAATCTCCACACGAGTTTCGCCGCACAGTTGGAGTCGCTTGGATTGTGGTGTTGGGCACTTTTTGTCGTTGCGCACATTTCGGATCCAAAAAGGTAATTTAAACAAAATTAATTTTTTTTTAATAATTGATTTTATTTTTATTAGGCGGTTTACGCTGATAACTGAATTGCTCACGCGGCACATCCAGTTGAAAACGGACGAGGACACGGAGGGATTTTTGCATAAACAGTTATTGATACCGAAAGATTGGATTTCTCTCGCTAAGGTTAAATTCGAACAGTTTGTGCGGTGTTAATCGCTTAATTTGATTGATTTTTGGGGTTTAATAGGCGAGTAGAGCGGCCTACGAAGGGAATTCGCGCGAAGAAGCGTTTCACTTGTTGAAGGCCGGTCACTGGAGTCAAAGTCACGAGCTGGTTTTATGCCACATCGCGCCCGACGCCATCATCAATGAAAATTACGATTATTTGAGGACGTTTCTTGTCGAGCTCGCTCCACTCGATCGTAGTTCGACCATCCGCGATTGGAATATCGGTGGACAGGTTTATTTAGATTATATTCACGTATCGCAAACCATTGATCAAGTGAAAAATGTAAGAAAGTAAAGGAAGGGGAGAAAAAAAACCTGTTTATTCTGAGTAATTTACGTAATTTTTTTTACCCCCTGCTAGGGAGAGATGGGCACATACGAACTGGAAGACCTTCAGCCTAATGTAACTTCGTTATGCAGTCGGATTGCTAACATTCAATGCCGCACGGCCAAGGACAGGTGAACAATGAGCAAAAGATGATTTCATTCTATGACCTAATAATGATTTTAGCAATTTTTTTTGTGATAAATTTTTTATTTTGGGTATATTCTAAATTTTCTTTTTTGATATTTGAGGATTTTTGTTAATTGTTTTTTTGGTTATTTGGGATTTTTAAAAAAAATATTTTTTTTTTGAGTTTGTGAATATTTTATATCGTTCTTGATCTTTTTTGCTTTTTTTCATGATTTTTCTAGATTTTACTTGTTCTGTCCTCGATTTTTTCTTGTTTTTTTCTCGATTTTTCTTGGTTTTTCTTGATTAAATGATTAAAAATGAGTAAATAATGACACAAGTAAAGAAAATTTTCTTGTTTTTATATTTATTTTTAACTGTTTTCTTCATTTTTATTGATTTTTGATCAATTTTTATGCATTTTTGATCAATTTTTATGCATTTTTGATCAATTTTTATTGATTTTTGATCAATTTTTATTGATTTTTGATCAATGTTTATTGATTTTTGATCAATTTTTTATTGATTTTAGACCCATTTTAGTTTGTTTTTAGTCAATTTTTATGTCTTTTAATACGTTTATGCATTTTTAGTCCATTTTATATGCATTTTTCTCTATTTTATATGCATTTTTCTCCATTTCTATGAATTTTTATTCATTTCTATGCATTTTATTCATTTCTATGCATTTTTATTCATTTTTATTCATTTTTATTCATTTTTATTCATTTTTATTCATTTTTTTGTTAGATTGTGTCAAGCGGAAATGGCCAAGAAAACGGCAAATTTACTTCGAGCAGTTTTATCACTGCAGTTCGGCGACAACATTCCAACGCGGTTACTCGTACCTCATTTAATCAACCTCCCGTTGCCCGAAGACTACGCCATTCAGGAACTACGATCTTTCGTCGAGAGCAATTTATACGAGATGACGGCATAAAGAAATTTATCATCATCCGATATCACATCACCTTGAACTTCACCACCTCCATTCATTAATTAAGCCGCAAATATATTCTTTTCTACTAAAATCCCTAAGTCGATTATTGAAAAATGCCATGAATTCAAGTTTACACTTTTCCGCGTATCGACCCGTAATTTTTTAACGATTTTTTTTTTGTCCGACATTTTTATTTTCCTTACCGTTATCCCCTTTTAATTGTGAAATGATCCGGAATAATCTGACACTTTGAAATTAATTGTAACTTTTAATTAAGAAAAAAAAATCGTCTTAAACAAATAAAAATGCGAAAAAAGAAATACACGAAAATTAATAATTAAAATGAGTATTGAATCATTCCTCCGGAAGTTCGTCGTCGTGCGACGCATCCACCGGCGGACTGCGCGAGATCTCGGGTTCGTAGAAATCCTGCGTGGTTTTGGCCTCGCCGCCGACGTTGCCGACCCACGGGTACTTTTTCGGACAACGGACACAGGTCTGCATGTATCTGCGGTTGATAATTACAAAGTTAGAAAGCGGGTGACACGGGTGACCTTGATTTGTCCACACCTGAGGTCAGGGACAATGCCTGGAGCCGAAAAGGGCAGGACGCAAGTTCTTGGTAAATTGCACGCAGCTGCTCGCGGAACGTCGCATTTCCACGCGTCGAATTTGTTGATGTTGGTCAATGGTGTTGGATCCACTAACCAATGCAAAGCTTGAGTTCCCGTCACGAACCAAACATCGTCCCTAGTAAAAAAAATAAATAAATAAATAAATAAATAACGATGATTTAATTTGTATTATTCATTCAATTTACTCCGTGAGTTTTGAAATAAATAATAATAATAATTACAATCTGACGATCAACACTAAGCCGGCACCATCGTAAAATGTTTCGTATTTTTATTTTCGTTCGTCAATCTTTAAAATACTATACACGAATCGATTCGTCTCGATGTTTCGAATCTAACGAGGTATAAGTTTTCTGAGATTGCTGTCGTAGTTTTAAAAATATCGCGTTTTGAATATTTGAGGCGATGGATCATCAAATCAGGCGCCATTTGCAATGATGCATTGCGCATGTGCAGGTTGAACGAGGTATTATTTTAATTATTTAATTTATTTTTTACCTCGTTATCATATCGTTGACAAATCGTTTCAAGCCATTAACAGCCGCTTCGGTGAGGAACCAATTGCTTTGCATGTTCAAAGCTAACGGCGCTCTGTTCTGACGGTAATGGCGGTCGAAGTTCTCCAAAAGCCATTCGTAGATGGTCTCTTCGTCCGCGTGAGGGAACACGCACTGGTCCATCATTGGACAATTTCCTCCCAGCCCATCTTCGGTGTGCAATGTATTTAAAGGAATCTCCCAAATCCCTTGATAAATAAAAAATAAAAAATATAATTGCGATTTATTTGTTTTTAGAATTGTTTCGAATACCTGGATATGAATGTTCGGGGCAATTCTCCGATCGGCATTTGAATGGGATTTTGTACTCCATAGAATAGGGCCAAAGAGGAACTCGGGACGGTGGGGCCGCCATTGATGAATCATAGAGGAAACCGTAATCGTTGATCATCTGATTTAAAAAAGAAGAAGAAAAAAGAGCAAAACACAAACGTATTGATGAAGCCTTAA
The DNA here is from genome assembly GCA_034683725.1 of Strigamia crassipes. NCBI lineage: Eukaryota > Metazoa > Arthropoda > Chilopoda > Geophilomorpha > Linotaeniidae > Strigamia > Strigamia crassipes. Next base: position 17,430 of record JAQFXT010001042.1, on the reverse strand, counting down.
GATGATTTAAAATGATTCCTATCTAGGTACCTTAGGAGCTTACATCGAACTGTTCATTGCCCCCTGTTTTCAAGTATGGCGCGCGCACTCCCAAGATTTCGGATTTCGGGATTTCGGCGTAACGCATGAGGATCTCTCGCATCCCGACCATCTCCAACGTCCAATTCTCGTACGTCCCTCGATACCAAAGACTTTCTGGCTTCGACCGACTTAAATAAATTTTTTTTTTTAAAAATTTAAAATTAAAACGTTGAAAAAGCATCAAATTTTTCAAACCTGATGGAATTGACTGCAATCTCGTGTCCATCGCTGTGCAGTTTACTCACGTAATGATAGTTGGTGTATTCGTGCGACATGAAGAAAGTAGCGCCGATCGGACACCCGTTTGGGTTCGTTCGGTTCCGACCGAGCACGGCGTTGTATTGGGGATAATTGAGCAAATTGACGGCACCGCTGAACATCAACATGATCATTTGCGGCACGTCTTCGCGCGCGAGACCGCCCGGGATCCGCGCGCCATCGACGCTGCAAAAACAGTCCGGCAAATGACACAGCGCCGGGTCGCATTTCTTCGCGTTGTACGGATCGTTCGGATCAACCGTGGGCGCCGGAGTTGTTTCTAAGTAAAAAAAAAAAAAATAACGATTATATGATTTCCTCGATTTCTCTTAATTTTATACCGTAATCAACCGGGCCGCACGTGACTTCGTTCTTAAAAGTGCAGAATTTCTTGATGTCGTCGAAAAATAGTCCCGGTGGACACGACTGCACAAACGCTTCGTAGTTCGTGCAGGAATAAAATCGACGACATAGTATTGGGTCCGCGAATAAACCGTTCGTGTATGGACAAATAAAACGACCTGGACGAGTCCCGTTAGGTTGCGAGTCCGTTTTGTCCGCTGCGATGTTAAAAAAAAAAACATTTTTTGAATAATAATTCGGTGTATGAATTTTTCATGAGTTTTTCTCACTCCCAGACGACAAGTTCGGCACTCATTTGACTACGTAATAATATGGGTTAATGACTTTACCTTTAGTCTTATTCTTTGAAGAAAAAGATAATAAAAAATATTAACATCTACAGGTAAATAACACCCGCGTTGGTAAAATAAGAATTTTTTTTAATTTTTAGGATGTTTTAAAAAAATTAAAAATTTAATTGACCCGGACGTGATTTGAACACGCAGCCTTCTGATCTGGAGTCAGACGCGCTACCGTTGCGCCACCGGGTCGCGCTGGTAAACCTGCGTTAAATACTATATTTAAATATTACTTTTAAATATTTTTATATATTATGTACGCATATAAAAATCTTGAAAAGAATTCAGAATTGCATTTCGTTCTTTTCACCAATTCAATAAGCTATTTCAATTTTTACAAAAATAGAAATATAAATAGTTATCAACAGATGGCACTACTGATTCACAAACGTATTTTTCGCTAAGTAAGATAACAAGTTAGAACGTTAAAATCAAATGAATCGTAAAATTTGTGCGAGAAAAACAGAGTTTCAATTTCAATTGTTTTGTAAAATAAATCAATAAAAATAAAAAATTTTATATACGTCAATTGCAGTAACTTTGTAAAATTTTCACCGTTTTTTCATTCTATTTTTGATTAGGTAAAAAATAAAAAAAGAAAAGACGAAAAAAATAAAATACTATTTGATATGAATTGATAAAATAAAAATTACATGAAAAAACTGCATAAACACCGACTGTTCGAGGCACCGGAGGGATTCGAACCCTCGATCTCCTGTTTACTAGACAGGCGCTTTAACCAACTAAGCCACGGCGCCGCCGTCGAATTTTTTACTAACTCCGATATATAAGGTTAATTTATTAATTCATAAATTATCAAATAAATATATTTAATTATTAATAAAATTAATCAAGGATAAATCAATATTAACACTATAATGTCGTGCTTATTAAACAACAAATCGTAAACAAATCGATTTCATCAAACAAAACGGAAAAAACGAATTATTCATTAAATTAAACGGTCAAAAATCAAAAAAATATAAAAAAAATCGCTTAAAAATCAATTTTATTTCATTTAAAATTTTTTTTTAAAAATTATTGATTTGATTTTCAACTAAACTTGCCAAAATTCAATGATAAAAAAATAATTTTTAATTCCAGTATAAAACCAGTGCGCCGTAACTTAAAAAATTAAATCAAATAATAAATTTCTACTCGATTAAAAACTATCAAAAATTAAAGAAATATTTATCCAGAGTAAAAAAAATACAAATCTCTGTTCAAAACTCAACTTTAAACCAATTAAATTATATATAAACACTCCTGACTTTTAATCAGCAAATTCAAAACCTCTAAAAAAAAAAAAAAACATTTAAAAAACCTGAAATAAAAATAAAAATAAAAAAAACTTCTTTATTAAAAAGCAAATTTTCACATCCGATTAAAAACATCCGAAATAAATTCAGAAATAATTGCATAAAATATCCAAGAAAATCGAAATTAAACGAACAACTCGCACACAACACAACAGACTGCGCCAAGCCCACGACACTTTAATAACACCCTATCTCCCGCCATTTTTTTTTCTCCCTCGACATTTTTAAATTTTTTTCTTTCTTTCAATCGTCTCACTTCACATCATCAACATTACTACGGGCCGCTCGCCAGCCGTCCCATGTTGAGGGACTCATTAACATGATAATTGAGATCCGGGCCTCCAGTCACGTGACTCGCGCCTCGGCCACACTGGTTGATCGCGAAGCTTCACCGTCTCGGCAAAACCGCCAACGCCACTTCCGTCCGACAAGACTATTTACATAACGTCTGGACCCGCAATCGCACCGACGTCCATGGTCATCAACCGATCAGGTAGGATTGCACATTTCTAACGTCCGAAAACGTGATCATTACCGCCGACTCAATACTCCATTTCGCCCCTTATGCCCGGCTGCGCGCTTCCAACATGGCGGCGCCCGAACTCAAAACCGCGAACGTTGGGACGTTAGTTGTTTACGTCCGATGTTTTTAGCGATTCGCGGGGTTCAGCGGTGCTGTTTTATTAATAAATCGTGGGCGAGGGGTCGTCGTGGAACTGCGGGGGTCCGTGAGTCGCTCGATCGGGGTTTAAAGGATTGTTTTGATGCATTTTGAGTGAGGTTAAGCCGAGGCTTAGAAGACAATGTGGTTGCACGTAGTGACCTGAAATGCATCGAAGCTCAGCTCGTTGCGCGATCAATTTCGCCGTTTATGATTGGTCGGGGTGGGATTGTTGTGTAGGTGGGTTGGTGGCAAGTTGCGAGTGTGGGCTCGCTTCGTGCGTTGTTGTTGTTGGGGTTTTACGGCGCGAGATAAGAGATGGCGTGAGGGATGACAGAAGATGTTTACAAGTGTGACCACGCATTTGCCGCCGAAATTCGTTTTTCACTTGTTTCTCAACTGTTTTATACTCGAAATTGTATTAAAACATGCTGAAAATTATTTTTCTTTGTTGTTATTATTATTTTTGTTTTTATTTTTAAATTTTTTTTAAATTTTTTTTAAATTTTTAAAATTAAAAAAAATTTTTTTTGGATGAAATTTGCGTTAAAAAATTCAATTTTTTGATTAATTATTGAAGAAAAATTGATTTTTTGCTTTGAAATTGAGAATTAATTATGAAATTTGATTGTAATAATTTAAAAAATTCAAATTATAATTTTTTCTTGCGAAAAAAATTAAGAAATTGAAGGAAATTGATTAAGGGAAGTCAAATTTGCAAGCGCAGGTGTTTTTATTGTATATATAATTCAAATCTAACTTTTTAAAACAGAAAAAAAAATTTAATTGTTTTCCCTTGTCTAATCTTTAATCTCAATGCTAATCGCAGCCCCACACGCTATAGTAAAAATACACCATGGAAATGATACATTTTTCGACAAATTTTTTTTTTTTTTTTGTAACATATCAAAAGTCGAGACATAAAAAGTGAAAAAAACCTCTAAATTGCTCTCCTATATCGGTCAATCGCCTCTAAAATGAACCAATTTATTGTTATTGTCGTGTCTAGATTGGAAGTGGACGTGTTTGGCAGTTGAATGAAATTAGGCGGCGATTATTGGTTGTTTGGTTATGTAAATTGGTGTTTTGGTTGTTGATATTTAGACCCTTGACACCGAGCCATGCATCGGCCGACACGCATCAAGATCACCGACCTCAACCCTCATCTCATGTGCGTTCTGTGTGGTGGTTATTTCATGGATGCAACCACCATCATCGAATGTCTACATTCGTGTAAGCATCGTGTTTAACGTGTCGTTTGTGTATTAACAACTGCTAGGACTGCTGCGTTTAAACGCTTTAATGGCGTTAAGTTGATGCACGAATTTCGATTATTGAAATGGGATAATGCGAAGATTTCGTCGAGAAATTGCGCATTTCTATGCGATTAGTAGGCGGGAATGATTTTTGAGAAAAGTTGACGTTTTTTCTAGGTGGAAATTTAAATTTTATTGAAATTGCAATTTACTGATTAATTTTTTTAGGTGAAAAATTACATTTTTATCGTTTTTTTTTTAGGTTAAAGTTGGTTTTCGCTTAGTTTTTCAGGTAGAAAAATTGGTTTTACTGAGTTTTCCGAGGGAAAAAATTAGGTTTTTTTATTTTTTTCGAGGGGAAAATTGCATTTTTCTGGTTTTTCGATGAAAAAAATTGCATTTTTCTGACTATTTCACGTGAAAAGTTCTTTTTCTCTGAATTCTCCGAAGAAAAAATTGGATTTATTTGAGTTTTTGTGGAAAAAATTGTTTTTTTTTGGGGTATTTTCATGGTAAAAAATTGCATTTTTTCAAGTTTTCATGGAAATAATTGCATTTTTCCAAGTTTTCGTGGAAATAATTGCATTTTTCCAAGTTTTTGTGGAAATAATTGCATTTTTTCCCATTTATCGAGGCAAAAATTGCATTTTCTTGATACTTTTCAAGGAAAAAGTTGTATTTTTTTTTTCATAGACAAAAATGCATTTTTTTTTAATTTGTCGACTAAAATTGCAATTTTCCGGAAAAAAACTGCAATTTTCTAAATTTTTTAGCTAAATAATTGCCGTTGTTAGTACACAAACGTCAGAGTTAATCGTTTTCCTAACACAAATCTTTTAAGAAATATCGAGAATTGGAATTTGTGATGTTTTTTTCTGCGTTTAGTTTGCAAGAGTTGCATCGTTCGGTATTTAGAGACGAGTAAATACTGTCCGATTTGCGATGTACAGATTCACAAAACGAAGCCGTTGCTTAACATCAGGTAAAGTGCAACTAAAACTTAAACCCGCTGAATGATTTAATTAATTTCTTTCTTTTTGCTTTTCTTTTCTTTTTTATGTTTGCGCAGATCTGATCAAACGTTGCAGGAAATCGTCTACAAATTAGTACCTGGTTTGTTCCAAAGTAAGGGAAATAACAACAGTAAGAGATTTAAGTTGTGTATTCGTATTAATTTGTAATTTCTAAAAATTCAAAATCAGATGAAATGAAAAGGAGGCGCGAGTTCTACACACAGCATCCACAACAAGGTGATATTTTTTTCCCTCATTTTTTTTTTTACTAACGATTTTTCTGGTCTAATTTCACTTTTTCGTCGATTTTCGTCGACTTTCCACACTATTCTGCAATTTGTGAGCTATAATTTCGATGACTTTCGCCACAAATTGCAAGAAATAGGCCTAAATTCATTCACAAAACGCTCGAAGTGTGTTGAAATCGTTGCTAAATTGGTGCTAGATCGACAAACTTGCGGTCCAATCATCTCTGTAGTGTAAGCAATTAGGCCTAACTGGTGAAATCTTTTTTTTTTCCACTCTCAATAAGTGAAATTAGGCCTAATCAAGGGCTGGAAAGGTCTAATCTGATTAAATTGCGCTCGCTAATGAACCCAGAGAGGGTTTTAAGCCTATGAAATATTTTTGTTATTTCGTGTTCAGCTGCAAAAACACCGACTTCGGGTTACTGCGAAGAAAGAGGCGAAGTGGACGGCTGCGACCGGTACGTGGGAGATGCGCAGGACGACATTAACTTCTCTCTGGAGTACTACGACGGGTAAGAATTAATAAAATTGAATTTTTATGTTTTAAAACACATTTGCCGGTGTTTTGTGCATTCTAAACGTGTTTTTAATTGCAGAAATACGAATTATACGAAAACAAATGAAAATGAAAAGGTAAAAAAATTTTAAAAATATAAATTTTGTAATAAATAATTAAATAAAAAAAAATATAAATGTTTTTAATATTTTTTTTTTAACATTATAATTTTTTTTTTTTTTTTTTTTTTTAGAATGGAAATCGACGATATCTTCACTGTCCTACAGCCGTGACCGTTTCGCATTTGAAGAAATTGGTTAGGGCTAAATACGAATTGTCGGGCGAGCACAAGGTAAGTGAAGAAAAAAGTGTAAAATTGTTTGGGAATTTTTTGACAAATGACGAGAAGTGGGATCTGCGATGGCCGATGGGATTTCTAAACGCTGAAAGTTGGAGAGGGAAAAATGTCAAATGTTAATGCAATTTTGAAAACACTTCCGCAATAGATTCAGTTTGGGCTTGTTTTAGGCTTTACGGGGATAAATCGACATTTTCTCGCTTCCGAGAGCACAAATTCCCACGATTAAACGGGTCAAGAAAGATTTTATCTACGTTATCATTCGTTTTAACGAGAAATTAAGCATAAAACGGTATAAAAACAACATCTAAAACGTTGCAATTAGGCCTAAATTGAATTCAAAACAAAAATAAGCGAAAAAAGGACAAATTTCAAGCTGATAACTGCTTAATATCGGTCGATTTTATACATTCAAACGCGTTTTAAGCTTTAAAACACAACAAAAACACATTTTAAGCTTTAAAACATAACAAAAACATGTTTTAAGCTTTAAAAGACAACAAAAACACATTTTAAGCTTTAAAACACAACTAAAACACATTTCAAGCTTTAAAACACAACAAAAAACGCGTTTTAAGCTTTAAAACACAACAAAAACACGATTTAAGCTTTAAAACACAACAAAAACATGTTTTAAGCTTTTTAAAACAACAAAAACACATTTTAAGCTTTAAAACACAACAAAAACATCGTTTTAAGCTTTAAAACACAACAAAAACACCGTTTTAAGCTTTAAAACACAACAAAAACACGTTTTAAATAAAAATCCGACTTAATTCGGGTTGTTTTGGCAGTAGAAACTTAAAATTTGAAGTAATTTTGACGAGTTTAAGGTTTAAAATGTTAGTGGGATACAGTGGTTTCGTTTTATCGCGTAGTTTCGTTTTAATTTCTCGTGTTGCGTAATTGGCCCATGTAATGGTGGATTCAGTTAAGCGGGGGAAACAGGTGGGCTGTTTAATTATACATGTACCTATGAAATTTAAGCCTAATCTCGTGGAGAGAAGGGAAAAAAGGAGCTGGAAATTGACTGCTGAGAATACGAGTCATTGTACTCGTAATTTGTTTGAACATGACCTGAGCCGAGCGAGTCGGTGGAAAAATTGAATTGAATGCCGCTATGTTATTATCAGGAAGTTAGATGAGTTAATGTTGATAACATTATGTTATTTTGTAAATGAAAATCCATTCAAGAGTGCAGAGGTCGGAAAGCGAAGATTGTTTATGTGGAAAATATGTTGGTTTAAGTTGTTTAGAGTGCTGAAATGGCCATTTTATGTGTTAAGTAGAAAATTTGTGGAAAATTGATTTTCTTGTGGGTTAAAATATTTCTTCGGTTGTAAAATTGATTTTTTGAACAAAGTTCTGGGTTTTTGAACGTAAAAATCTACTATTTTTGGGTAAAAATTAAGGTTTTTAAGGCTAAAATTGAGCTTTTTAGACATAAATTGGGGTTTTTTTAGGCAAAGATTGAGCTATTTAAGGCGAAATTTGAGTAAATTTAGAGTAAATTTGAGTTTGTTTAGGGATAAATTGAGTTTTTTTTTAAACAAAAAAAAAAAATGGGGTTTTTTAGGCCTAAATTAGGTTTCTTTTAGGCAAAAATTGAGCTAGTTTATGCAAACTTTGAGTATTGTGGCAAAATTTGAGTATTGAAGGCAAAATTTGAGTATTGAAGGCAAAATATGAGTATTGAAGGCAAAATTTGAGTATTTTTAAAGTAAATTTGAGTTTGTTTAGACAAAATTTGAGTTTGTTTAGACAAAATTTGAGTTTGTTTAGACAAAATTTGAGTTTTTTTGGGCAAAGATAGAACTTTCTAGGCTTAAATGAAGTGTTTTTAGGCAAAGATTGAGCTAGTATTTATTTCAAGCAAAATTTGTGTATGTAAAGCAAAATTTGAGCATTTAAGAAAAACTTCAGTATTTTTCGAGTAAATATTGAGTAAAAATTGTGTTTTTTTAGGTAACGATTGAGTTTTTTTAGGTAACGATTGAGTTAATTAAGACAAAAGTTTTTTTTTATTAAAATTGAGTCTGAATAAGGTAAAAACGTTAGATTTTTTAGGTAAAAATTGCATTTTTCTCGAGCTTTCTCTGAATTTTGCTCAAATACCTGCCACGTTTGGTTTGTCACGTCACGATTCAATTTTAATTGTTTGCATGGTAAATACAGGTAGAAATGATGTGTAACGGCGACACCTTAGAGGACGATTTCAGTCTTCTGGACATATCTTACATCTACAATTCGCGGAAAAGGGTGAGTTTCTATTTACTAATTTATCTATCTATCTATCCACCAAGAAGGATTAGCACATTTTCTCCTCTCCGCTTCTCGCCACCCAATTTAGACGGAGCCGCTTAGGTTGTGCTACAGAATCTGCCGAACGGCTTCGTCCAAGAGGCTGAAAACGAGCCAAACCGCGACAACATCCACCGCGACATCGACGAGCGTCGCAGCGACAGCCACGGCCACACCGACAGCCGCAGCGACAGCCGCAGCGACAGCCACGACGACACGTGATCAAGCGGAGCACAAGTCGGAAACCCCGAAACAACCAGAGACTAAAAACGAACCGCAACTCCGTGCGGTCGCTCCCACAACGGACAAACTGCGCGCTACGGAAAACGGACAAACCAAGACGAAACAAGACGAAACGCAAACGGAAACGGAAACGCGAGAAACGAAAGAAAAAGAGAAACCAAAGCAAACGAACGAGCAACTCGAGAGGAAAAGGAGTGCGGGCAAATTGGCGGCCATCAAGGGCATCCAGGAGAAGAAAAAAGTGAAGAAACGAACGCGGGGCGACGAAATTGCGACCAAGAACGTGAAAAGAGCAACGCCCGATGCGGCGACCAGTGCGGCGTTGGTTCCGTCGGCGCCGCGCGAGAACGGCACGCGGGATATGTTGAGTTTGAAGGAAGAGGCGGCCAAGAAATTGGAAGCAGCTGCGACGCTGCAGATTAATGGCAACGCGTCTTCGAGCGACGTAATTGACGCGCGCAAAACGTCCGTGGATAAAGAGAACAAACAGACGGAGGAGAAGCGCGACGAATTAACTAATGGCAACAGCAACACGGACAATAAGGGGTTAGGGTTAACGATCGGAGAGAAAGTGAACGGATTGGTTAGCGAGGGGGAGAGGGAGAATAAATTGGAATTGGTCGCTGCAAAAACGTAGCATTTTTCTTTCCTTTTCTTTTTCTTTTCTTTTCTTTTTTCTTTTCTTTTCGTTTCTTTTTTGGTTTTTCGGTGCGAGGAATTGATCAATCGCTTAGTCAAGCCGAGTACGCATTGTCCTCGTTTACGGGCAGGAATGCGCCGGATTTGTCAAATGAAGCAATCAAAAATTCAAATTAATTAAAAATTAATTAATTAATAGAAAATATTTTTGACCATTTTGGAGAGTATACAGTAATAATATGTACACATAAATCCTAATTTTTATTTTTATAGATTTTAAAAATTGTGGGTTTTAAATTTTAGGCTTATTTTTGAATTTTAGGCTTATTTTTAAAAAAAATATCGATTTTTTTTTAACGGAATGTATAATTTATTATTGTTTGGGCACACTGGATGTGGTGCGTGTTGTTTCGGTTATTTTTTTAAGGTTTAAGTTGAATTAAATTGGTTAAAATGTCGAGGAGACGACGATCGTGCTTGACCGGTTCCGTGCTGTACTTAGACGTTGTTTGCGCGGGCGATTGATCAAATTATGTTTTAAATTATAAATGGCTCAAAGAAATCTTAAATACAATTGTTTTTGGATCTTACAAATCAATAATATTGTATTTTTCGGATGCTATTAACTACGTAGGCTTAAAATAGGTTCTATTTTAGCGTCAACACAATCAAACTAATGTGGAAAAATTTGAAAATGTCAATTGAATTATTTTTTTTTAATTTTATTTTTAAAATCGACTTCCTTTTCAAAAATGCTCAAGGAAATGTGTACATTTTTTAAACAGACAAAATTTCTATTTTGATTGGAAATATTTGTGTGCCTTTGTGTAACATCTCACTTTTGAATTTGATTTATTGTAGAAAAAAAAATGATGTAAAATTTATTTTTTGAGTAATTATTACACCGTCAATATTTGTTTGTAAATATTTTTATTTTTAGTGTTTTGGATTTTTTTATTTTGAATTTTTTTTTTATTTTTATTTTTATTTTTATAAAAACAAAAAAAATATTTCGTGTAACAAATTGCTGCACCAAATTGAGAACTGGGTTAAATGTAAATGTCTGTGAAAATATTCTATTTCGTTTTAACACAAAAATGAATTTATTTTCTTGTACATATAAACTATACTGTAGATATTATATTATATGGGGCTCGGGTTCATAAAATCCGACTCGATTTTGGCTCTTTTCTCAAGAAAAGTCATTGCAACTTCTAATTTGCTAACCAAAACCTTAAAATATAATTTTTGCGAATAAAAAATATTTTAGATCTGAAAAAATATATTAATTTATTTTAATTTAAATTACAACCAATATATAAATCTATTCACATAACTGACACGGCTAATTTGATTACAATATTTGTTTTTTAAAACAAATACTGTATCTAATAACGAACAATTTTTGTCGACAAAAATTTTGATGAGTGTTTACGGTATTATAAATTTATTCAAATTTCAATTACAACATCACCTGTCTGCCTAGCGGTGTTTACAACTTGGCAGTTGGCATCAATTCTATTTATAAAATTCCATTTTTAAATTTCTTATTTATTACTCAAAACAAACATAAGATATTTCCATTCATTTCCAATCATCAATCAAACGAAATTTCCTGCAAAATAAAACACAATAGGTCGTAAATTATAACCACACTTCTTAATTACTCGTTGTCATTATAAGTCGACGTATTTCAGCTACTTCGCGGACCAAAAAGGTAAAAATAAATAAAAAGATTCAAATCTGCCATCTTCATCCGGGATTTTGCAGCCAGGTCGAACATCGCACGTTTTCTGTATTTAAAACCCAAAATTGATAAATTAGAGCAATTGGCCGGTAAAAAATGTTTCGTTACCCACACGGAAGATCCACGTTATTCGTAAATCTGACCAATAAATCACTAAAAGCGAAGCAACAGCCGCAAGATAGTGTCATCATAAACACTCGTAAAATGTCGCCTTTGTGCGAACATGAGCAACCAGGCTTTATAATCGATAAAAGGTTTCCGTGATTGACACTAGAGGGAGACTGAGTCATCATAAACTCATCTGGAGATAAGAGTTGCGAGGCTCACTGGGTCGTACTGTGAAGGAGGGATTCTCACGGTTAGAGGAAGGGGGACCCTCGAAGAATTTAATCTCTGGTTCTATCATGTTTTGGCTGCTCCACCAGAAGGCGTGGTAGCACGCAATCGCTTATTTTCTCATGTAAACGAAAATAAAATTGTTTTTTTGATAAAAAAAAAAAAAAAAATAGCAAAATAAATTGAGAAATTAACACCAAACAACTCGAAATATTTAATTTCTTCGTTTGAATTTGATAAAACAGAACTGTCCACACGTTTTGCTTGGGTTTTCCGTTCGTAACAGGCTGGGTGGTTCCGCGCTGCAGCTAAGCAGTGACGAATTTATTGCCGCCAGTTCTTTCCGCTGGTGATTCATCACTCACTAGATGGGGTCGGACCATTTTCCAATTAATGGCACTGCTTGCGCCGTTATAAACACTGTACACGGCTTCTCTTTCACTTTGGGTCTGATGAAGCTTGTAAAACTACTCGTGTCTCCAATTGGTGACGTCTTGCTTCATTTCAGTTCGATTGTTTGGGCGAATTTAATAAAATAATTGGGATTTGGGTGAAAAATCGGATAAATTGATGGTTGTAGTTGGGTTTATCGTTAAGTTATCACGCGGGGGTATTGCGGAAACGATAAAGCTTAGACAGTTTCCAGTTTTTCATCGAAAATGGATAGCAAGAAGTTCAATATCCGATTGGGGTGAAGTGAAATGTACCTGAAAATGAATTTTTTGGTTGTTTTACATTGCTGTACGAATTAAATAATGTTTATTTGTGTTTTTTTGTTGGAGTTAAATGATTATCGTGTTTTTGTCAAGTGCGCGTAAAAGCGATTTGAATGAATTGTGACAATTCTCGCAGAAAATTGCTTCGTTTTTTTGTTTTTATCGAAGTTATGGCTCAATTTATTTGTCAGAAAGACTAAAAAAAAAAAAATTATCTTTAACTGCATTCAGTAAATTCTTTGCTGAAAAGCGAAAAGTCGTTACTGGAGGAAGTTCACTAAGTTTCAACGACATCTTTTCTATTTAGTTGCAATTTTGTATGTAAAAATAAAAATTTCTGCTTAAAAAATTATTTTATTCGGTTAAAATTGAAATTTGTTTGCGAATTTTTTTTTTATTTCTAAGTGTAAACACGGAAGCTTTATTCACATCAACACAATCATCAATAGATGTCATGGATTTCGGAATGGCTAATCATTATTCATTACTCGATGAGATTGAGCGTTTAAGCGGCGCAATTAGTTGCTCGAAATCATCCAATTATCGCTACGGTGCTCGCAGGTGAAGAGAAAAACACCAATCCAATTAGAACGGGCAAATTCTCCACTTGTTAGTTGCTAATACAATACAAGTACTTTCCTTATCCCCCATAACATTATGTGATTTTAACGAGCGAAAGAGAAAAAACTGATCAAGAAAAACGATAAAAAAAAATCTTTTAAAATAATACTGGTAATAATATACAAAAAATATATTACAAAAATACTTTAAAAAAATAGCAATTTTGATTTCTTTTTGAGTATTTATAAAAATGCCAAAATGGAGATACTGGATCTCGAACCCGGGGTTTCTCACTTGCGAAGCAAGCACTCTATTACTGAGCTATATCCCCATGTGGTAAGTCTGATAATAAATTTTAGAAAATTAAAATTTTATCTAATTATTAATAAACGTTTTAAAAAAATTCAAATATGTTTTAAAAAAGAAAGAAAAAAAAAGTAAAACGTAAGTGGAGATGCCGGGGATTGAACCCGGGGCCTCTCACATGCGAAGCGAGCGCTCTACCACTGAGCTACATCCCCTACGTGGCATATAGAGTGAAATTTATCGCTTATAAAGAATACAGAATTATTCTTTTAACTATTTGACTATATTTTATCGTGTGGTCTTATTTAATATCTTTTATTGCTTTTAAAATCTTGTTTTATTCTTTATTTTGTGCGCTAGAGCTACGATTAACCGCGCATTAGTACTCGATGCTTCGCAACACCTGGAATATGTAATCGATCGTTTCTTTCAATGGCTGCATGGGCGTGTTGCTAGTGCTGTAGTCTGTCATCCGGTTAAATATATATGACTCAATATTTGACCTATATTAAATATAAACCGCAAAAATAATTGAATTGAGGTTTGATTTAACTGACGCAACCAACGGGCGAAACGATCAAAACATTTAATATTGAAAATATAGTTGCAATCACGTTAGGCCTATTTTCATATGTCCATCAAATCAAACGTGTATAAAAACTGAAATTAAGTTCATTTAACAGGTCCGTATTCGTGTAAGAGTTTTGTAAACGTAATTTATAACACTCAGAAGCAATTTGGCAATTTTTTGATCTGATATTTTTCGATATATTTTTTTTTTTTCGATAACAGATTATTTTTCTTCAATTTTTTTACATCTCCCAGGCAACGATTTTCCCTTCAAGTTTCATGAGAATTTGTCACCCCTACAGCTATCCTGTCGAGTTTCAGTTTGACTTGGCCGTCTGTTTATTCTGTGGACAAATATACATCAAGTAATCTTTCGTATTAAAATGTGTATTTAAATGTTATTGGATTTTTCAATCGGTTTGAAAGCATTTCTGCAAATAACCAAACAATTAAAATGGATAAAAATAAAAATATTGCCCGCTCGTGCAAAGCAATGGTTTATTCAACGATGCGTTTTAAAACCAATTTAAATGTCAAATAACACATTGTTTTCTTACGTAATAATTAGCTAAACGCGTTCGGTTTTGTTGCAATTCACCGGTTGCTCTGCCGTCCGCGGTTTAAACTAAGCTTTGAACATAAATGTATTAATTTTGTGTTATTTTCATGCTTAAATTACACCTGAGACCTGAACTCTCGTTTTAGATGCTGAAATTAGTGTTAGATGGCTTAATCTGAACTAAAGAGCGCATTAAAGCTTCAAACTTTATTTTCGTTGCTTAAAATTGACGTAAATGTCTGAATTAGACATTAAAAATATCAAAACAAAACCCAAATTAAGCCTAAACGGCCTAAAATTGAGGTAAATTTCGAAATTAAACATTAAAAACATCAAAACAAAGCCAAAAACTCAGTCAAAACCGTCTAAATTTCACGTAAATGTTTAAATTAGACATCAAAAACATCAAAACAAAGCCCAAATTGAGCCTAAACTGCCTACAATCGATGTAAATATCTAAATTGAATATTAAAAACATCAGAACAAAGCCTAAATTAAACCTAAAATCCTTACAATTGACGTAAATGTCTAAATTAGACATTAAAACCATCAAAACAAAGTGCAAATTGAGCCTAAACTCCCAATTAGACCGTAAAAACAGCAAAAACAAAGCCTAACCTAAGCCTAAACTGCCTAAAATCAGCTTAAAAAGTCACCTGTAATGACAGAAATTACGGAATTAAGCCAAATATTGGTCAACTTTCTTTTGGAAATTGTTATTATTCATTTAAAAATGGAATGATTTCGCTTTCAGCGTCTCAGAAACTTCAATTTCACCGTCAAAAATCTCGCTCTCTTTCTCTCCTTTTCTTCATTTCCAGCATAAAGTGTTGTGCGCGCGACGATCGATTTTCCTATTCTCGCCACACACAAACTCGCGAGCGACTCAACTCCCTCTTTTTTTCTTTTTTTCTTTTTCCTTCCTTCTTTATTCTCTTCGACAACAAACGCCAACTCTTTGCTCCCAAGCCCGAACAAAGAGGCGAGCCGTGCCCTTTGACCTCGAGTCGCGCACACTTTTTCCATTATCATTTCCGGTCCCCGATCGTCTCTCGCGACGGGACGTTGCGTCTCAGTTCGTTGTAGCGGGGGCGGCCGAAGCGAACGGAGCAGAACGCAGCGAGTGCGCATGCGAGGGCGATAATTAGGTGCCATTATTCACGGGGGGACGTAAATCGCGGTGACAGGAGAATCCCATTAGGAGTCCCTACGAGGCCTCGCGCGCCCCAATCGAGATTGTGACGTTTGTTGGGCGCCCCTCTTCCATTGGTGGCGTGGGCACGTGGCGGGGATACAAAGTGGGTCCCGTGCGAGGCGGACCGTCAACGGGGGCGTAGCCTCAACCGGGAATCAAAGGGTTATCTAATAAATCGCGATTCTGCGTGCGATTTGCGTCGCGCTTCTAATGAGAAAAGATAGGGAAATAGGCTTAATGTTGGTTTGTGTTTAAATGGGCGAGTTTTGTGGGTTTTTCGAGTTTGTTTTGGGTTTTTTTGTGGAATGTTTTGTGCATTTGTATGCTGGACGGATCAAGGTGTGGTGTTCGCCACCTGCCGGGTGAGGTCAAAGATGTAAATTACAGTCGTAACTGAAGTGAACTTGAGAAACTGTTTGTCTATGTATGTCAATGTCATGGATTAAGCCTAGTTTATGCTAAGCGGGGGAAGTAAAAGGTGTTTGGCAGGTAGAAATTGTTTAATTAACATTTCGGAGCAAATTGTGATAAAAGTAGATGCAGATTGGGGAGGATTTAGGCTTAGACTTGAAAGGCGCGCGCCTTGGGTTTCCGATTTGTAAGGATCTCTGAGTTTCAAAAAAAATTTTTTTTGTTCAAAAATAATATTTACAATTTTTTTTTAAAATAAATTTTAAGTTAGGGTTTAGGGTCTTGAAAGTGGCTGCGAGAAGGGCCCCTAAATACGATTTAGGGGCTCCAAAGTCACACTCTTAAAGAGCCTAAAGTGGAATAAACCCGCTTCTGGATGCAGAGGTGGATTTATGGTCTATGGGCCCCTTTTGAAGCCTTTTTTGGGGCCCCTCATTAAATAAAAAAATTTTTTTTTTTAAATATATATTTTTTCCAATATTTTTTTTTTGGGAAAATATTTTTTTTTTTTGGAATTCGGAGGCCTTTGCAGTCGCATGGTGCCCTACTCTTGCGAGAACTGTGAGAACTGCTAAATCCCATACTCTTGCGTAGGTGTAAATGTATCGAGCAATCCATTTGGAATTAATGGCATCGTACTGTATTTACACACAAAACCCGGCCTTTCATTTCGTCATTAAAGTCGTTAGGCGACGAAATGAGAAGCAATGAAATGAATGGCCAAAAGTTGTTTATTTTAAATCGCACAAATTTTTACGAGGCGACGAAATGACTCCACCTTTGCCCTGATTCCAACGCAGTTGTCATGCGATTTTAATTGTACGGTGCATTGTGTAAAATTGTTTAACTACAGGTTCGGTATTTCTGGCGGGAGGGCAAAAAGTTGAAAGCGCCCGAAATTCGGCTCCGCCCCATCAATTTTATTTTTTCTTTATACCGATTTTTTTTTATATAAGATTGTGCTGTTTTGGAAACACGGCATATATTTCAGCGAGGAAAGAGTTGTTATCATTTGTGTTTTGCAGTTTGCCAGTAAGTATAATTAAAATTGAATGTTTGGAGCCGGTTTTTTTGGACTAACCGAGCGAACCGGCTCCACCTATACTCCCCACCTGGATTATGCTTACTGTGGGAAACAAGATTTCGTAAAATAAATATTTTGTTGTCACATAGTGATTAAAATCTTAGCTGAATTAAAATTTAAAATAACAATAACAAACTATGTAATAAAGTTATTTTAATGACACTCTAAAACTACAAGCAACCAATTAAAACACAAACCATAGGCCTTTCGATCAAACCGAGAAGTTCGAGACTCAATTACCGTTTCACAGACTTTATAACTTCTTGTTATGCGTAACTATCATTGCTTATGAACTACACTTATCCCTCGATTTACACGGCACTTGTTTTACACGATTTCGCTTTTACACGGTTTATAAATTAACAGATTTA
>JAQFXT010001041.1:0-21570 GCA_034683725.1 Strigamia crassipes | reverse complement strand
CGCGCCAAGTAGAACAGTCCGCCTCGTCATCATTTCTCCTTTCGCCTATCAGCGCCATCTATGGGGGAAATTAGTAAGTAATATCTTAACATTGCGCGAAATAGCCCGCTGGTTCACAGTGCGGCTAGGACGCATGACAATATCCTCTCCCGAGGGTGGCGGATCTATTGGCGGATTTGGCTGGCGCTGAATGGTTTACACTGCTAGACCTGCGCCAAGCGTATCAACAGATACCGCTAACAAACAAGGCGACTACTTTAGTAGCAGTGAATACTCGTAAGGGACTCATGGCCGTGACACGATTATCATTTGGCACTGCGCCATCCTCGGAAATTTTTCAAAGAATAGTGGAAAATGTGTTTGTGGGCATCCCAGCGGTACATATATACCAGGACGACATATTAGTCGCCACAACAACACTTGAGGCACATTTGTCTATTTTAGTTATGGTATTTAACAGACTTCAAGAAAAAGGATTAAGATTGTGCATGGCAAAATGCAAATTTGTGCAAAAGCAAGTACTATTTTCTGCCAAACTAAAGGAAAATGACGTCATAGCAGAAAGAAAACTGGGCAGAAAACAGGACTTTCTGCTCTGTTTCTGCCAAGTGGGAACCTAGCACAAAGCAATAACATCATAAGTGTATCGTTCTTCATATACCATGACTGTTTCATTAGTTATTGCTAATGATACAGTTATTGATTTTTGATTATTTACTGTGCCTGATTCAGTGTGTGGTACAAAAGTCATTTGTTGACACGGGTGTCGGCATTGGCCATGAGCAATTGGATCGAAGGAACTAATTAAGCGCTGAACATTATAATATATCCATGGGACATCGTTTCCACATTTGCATAATGGTAAATTTATCTTCATGAACGGAAATCTTTTACAAAAGAAATTTCTTAATTAGTTTTTAAATTTTGTGATATCAAACCTGAAGCATTATCAGTAGTAATATACCGAGTGCGCCGGGTAATTGTCAGTAGTAATATACCGAGTGCGCCGGGTAATTGTCAAAATATTAGGTTTGCACGAATTTTTTTGTGTGGTGATAAGATCACGAGTGCCCGTAGGGCACGAGTGATCTTATCACACAAAAAGATGAGTGCTGACCTAAATTTGACAATTACTCAAGCACGAGGTGTATTTATGAGATAATTTACCGATAGAAAAGCGGAGAAACGACCATGAACAGTTCGAATGGGATCAAAATGCCATTTGTATTTTGGTTGTGAAAACCCACAACAGATGGCGCAAAGGACCAGCGTGCATTTTCGATATGGTAAATGCTGCCTCCTATAGTCACCAATCGGAAGGCGAATGAGATTTGTTACGCGCTTCAGGATTGGTCAGTTCAACAATGGCCGTTTTGTAACGCCGTTCTCGTTGGTCGTGAAAGCACCAGAGAACATTGTCAAAACTAGTGGTAAATTATCAAAGTAATTTTTTCTTGTTGCTAAAATGATTGTCACTGTACCAACCTGTAATTATTAAAGAGATTAAAACTCATTGACAAGCCTGAACAGCGACCATAATAATACATATTGATTACAGTGATCACTCATTAAAAGTAGCACCCGGGTGTTTGTATTGTCGACGATTATGATGTCGACTTCTTAAATTAAAGCATCGTGTTAGCAACGCTAACACGAGGTAAAAATTTGACATAGGTAAAAATAGGTTAGGATAGGTTAAGTTAGGCGTCGACAACACGAACCCGCGTCCTATTTCACAAGTTGTATAGTTATTCATTGAAACCAAATATTCAACAATCAATTTGGAAATAAATTTATTTTACCTATCTCACTATCTTCGGGTTCATTCGAGTTCCTATGAGGAATATCTTCAGCCTCTCTTTCTTCGACATGATAAGCCGGCTCAAATTGCCGGTTGTAACTACGAAATAACTGTGGTTCAGCATTCCTTTCTAAATAAGTTCTTAAAGCTTCTAGTTTTCCAGATTCGTCATTATCTGCAAATAAAAACACATCCAACTACATTAGCAATCAACATTACAATTTACAAGTTCAATAATCCAAACACTTCATTTTCCCCAAGTAACCACCTGTTCTTTTCATACAAACAACGCAATAAGTACAAACCACACAGCATTACTTCCTGTCTGTTTTATATTTATTGATTTCTCAATGAAATGATAAATCGTGCACTTCCATTCCCGGAGAAATGTCAACGGATGCTCCAAATACGGAATACATATCAAATACCAACAACTCGGGGATGCATCGCTCGTACTTGACATGGCCAGAGCCAGATTAACCATTAAACAATATAAGCACGTGCTTAGGGCATCACGGAAAAGACGCGCTACAACATTTTCAATGCGCTGATAATTGCAATATATTTTGAATTAGACATTTTGAATTAGGCACCAATATCTTTTAGGACCTCTAAAGGTATTAATCCAGCCATAGACACAGTTCATGAACGTAAGGGGGTCATGGAAGATGAAATAAAAAGTGTTTTCTTGAAAAAAGGGCCCATCAACTCGCATCAACCCAACTAGTTCCAATTTTCATTTTAATAACGGACGAGATAAGAGTCCTGAACTATAAAACTAAGCGTTGCACAGGAGAACCGGAAACACTGGATTTTCTAATGGCCACGTCGAAGGAAGACCTTCGAAAGTGTTTCTATGAAGCTACAGCTCGCGCACTAATCCTGCACATCTACAGTATCAACTAACAAAATTCTAATCCCTGATAATCCTAAGCCAGATTAAAATTCGGCGAAACGGGAGATCACCAGAAAGATCTTTTTATTAAGTTTGTATAATCCGTTTCACAAAACTTATGACAAACTCCCATTGGTTGGGCATACCGCAAGCTCGAGGATACATATAACTTGATCGTGTGATCATTCTCAACCAATAAGAAAGAGTCAAATTTAAAAATGGCAGTTTAGTACTCGCTAAAATATTACTAAAATAAAGTATTAACCACGTACAAATAAATATAAAAATAAAACTTAAAAAAAGTTTAAAATTGAACATATTTAAAGTAGCCAGAAAAAGAATTAGAAACTGGAACCAAAAGTGGGTCCAAAACTGAACCCCGACCGGGCTAACCGGTCAAGATTGCTTCTAAAAATAGTCACTATTGGCGCTATTGTCGATCAGCGGCGAATAAGTGCATTTTTTGCACTACTTTTCAATTGTGCATGCGTAACAATGATGTAATGGCTGCGGACGAGTCAATAGCCAATGGGAGTTTGTCGTAAGATTTTTGAAACAGAGTATAGGACCTCTAAAGATATTAATCCAGCCCTAGACATGAGCGTAAGGGGCTCATGGAAGATGCATCTAAATCTAATCATGTATTATCAAGATAAATGTGTCTCAACTCAGAACAAACTATAAATTTGTTTGAATGCTAAAAAGTTTGCTAAAACTTCGCTAAAACTTCGCCAAACTAGCTAAAGTAAATTTTTATCAGCGAGCCCAACACTATTCAAGCGAAATCTACCTCATGGATGAATCTTCAATTAAGTAAAACAACCAAAGAATAAAGCACAAATTTAAAACACACGCATTAAAAAAGCAGTAAAAGTGCTCTCTTATTGCCTATTTGATTACACACAGAAAATAATAATATATTTTAACCACCAAAACTTGCTATTAGTTGCTGCTATAAACGGGGCTGCAAGCTCCTACATTATGACTGAAAATGCTCAGTTGTGCCATCATCAGCAATGGAGAGGAGATTACTGAAGAAACTACAACACCACTTTAACTAAATAGATTTAATAAAACAGCAACAACCCCATAAAATGAGTAACAACACATACAAAATGTCTAAACAGAAGAGCAATGTTAGGTTATCAGTCCATAACTATTATTTCTCGCTGTAGTACAACGTGGGATCACCTTATCTGTTTGCATCCAAAACTCTCCCAAAATGCGGAAAATAGTTTTAAACTACCACAAAGTCCAAAACAATGGTCAAACTCAAAGAACGAGGCAACAGGGTCGAAATTACAAACACAACTGATTTTATTCCTTCAAAAACTCTCCTTAAATAGTAAAAAAAGAACAATACAAATGTTAAGATATGATAAACCACTCTAATTCGTTGAACTCTAAAAATTGTCATAGCTATCATAAAAGGGGATAGGGTTAACCCACACCTGCCTGAGAAGACATTAACCTGAAGAGGGTGAACAATAGTTTTTCCAATATAGGTCAAATTCCCAAAAAAACCCAATCTTATCTTTTTTTTAAACATCACATTCTAAAACAATATCCTATTGTATACAAAAGACAACATGTAAAAATTCTAATTTCCATAAAACATGACAAATGTTTTTGGAAACTGTCTAGTTTTCACAATAACCCATAGAACAAAATGTGATGCTGGTCTAGCGTAAACAGCAAATGACTCTGTAAGTAATTTATTTGGTTTCCTCCTGCTTCTATTGACCCAATGTCGTGACGAAAACTAATTGATTACATGAAATTAACACTCAAATTAACTAATTTTCTTTCCTGTCCTGTCTCTTTAATTATCCGCTTCATTTCCTGATCAAATTGCCACAACTCAAGTGCGATTCGAAGCTGCGTGTGACAAATGTTTCCAACGTTCCTTGCCAAACACATTGATTCCTAGCTGTGCAAATAGAAGTTGCAATCACAAGCAATTATCTGGCTGCTCGGCAACAGGTCTAATTGCCTTCCTGCCTAGTACCTACATTGTGATGAAAGCGCAAGAAAATTGAGCAACTAAATTTCATTATTGCTGCATAGAAAGTGGAAAAGAAATTGGAAATGGCCACTTTGCTCATCTCGATCGAATAAAAAGTAGATAGCAGTTGAAGTAATGCAGCCATAATGTAATCCCAAAATCACCAAAAAAAGTTTGGCGTAGCACAGAGCGGCTTTTTGAAGCATTCAAATTACAGAATCGTTTTGCGCGCTCCGGCGGCAATTTTGTGCACTACGTGGTAGGCAACGAGCGAACAGCGTATTACAACGCCTGCTAGTTGCGCCGCTTTTGGCTGTCACGAAATTTATTTACCGGTATCTGTTTATTTATTAAACGATCGAATCAAAAACTGCATTCAAAATACACTAGCGCAATGTGTTCGTTGCTTACCACGGTCCGTGCATGCGCGGAAAGACCCGGATGAAAACAACAACGGTAATAAGTGATTTTCAAGAAAGTAAAATTACGTCACAATTAAAGAAAGTAAGCCCTGGAAAGTGACTTTCAAGAAAGGTACGTTCTATGTAAAAGTTAATGCGATTTACTTCTTTGCCTTTTAAGACTCAGTTTGCAGTACGTCCACAGCTGGGATATTCCCTAGAGAATATCAAGTTTTTTAAATTGCACGTTTGTAAAAAAAATGAGCAATATGTTTTAAGACATCTTCTACAAAAGGCTTCAGTAAAGGGTCGTGGAAGGCGTTGAAGGCATTGTTTCAATAATCACAAATCACTGCGTTGTTGAGTATTGCCAAATAAAAGCGTGACTTGATGCGTATCTGGATGTAATTTTCAAATCATTATTTGTTTCGAAATAATAAAAATTAAAAATGATTCACTTAGAATTTAAAAAAAATAAATAAATGAATCATGGTCAACCACCTGGTAAATATCTATTGCAATAACTCCGATTAATCTCTCTGAATCCACAAGTGTCTAAACAACGAATACAATCTAGTTTTTTTAAATAGAAAACAAACAATAAAAAAACAAAAAAAAATTCGAAAGATGGGCAGTAAAGATACAATCTTGAGTATTCAAGATAAATTATCGAAAAGGAACAATGAATAATGTTGCTGAGCTAGAGATAGAACAAATCTTAAATTTTCTCGAATCCAAATCCAAAAAGGTTCTCTAACCCCTCGAATTTCGAAGATTTTCAAAGATTTTTAAAGGTTTTCGAAGATTTTTCGAAGATTTTGGAAGATTTTCAAAGATTTTTCGAAGATTTTCAAAGATTTTCACAGGTTTTGAAGATTTTTCGAAAGTTTTCGAAGATTTTCGAAGATTTTCGAAGATTTTCCAAGATTTTCGAAAGTTTTCAAAAGTATTCGAAAATTTTCGAAGATTTTTCATAAATTTTCGAAGATTTTCAAAGGTTTTCAAAGGTTTTCGAAGATTTTCAAACAATTTTCGAAGATTTTTCATAGATTTTCGAAGATTTTCGAAGATTTTCCAAGATTTTCCAAGATTTTTGAATGTCACATCCCTAAAATTTGCCATTTCAAAATGACGTCACACAAACCCAAACAAAAACATTTTTTTTTTTTCAAAAAATAAATTTTTCATTTCCCACATTTTTCCAAAACCAAACCCAATGCAATTCCACGCTGAATTGACACAATTAAAACGTCATTCCGCACACAATTGCATACGGGTTGCGCGACCATATGGAACGACCGTTTGATCCGGTTTCCTCTCACCTTTCGCAGCGACCGTCATCCCTCGTCGATACACATTTCCAGCCGCCAAGTTTCCACTCACGAAATACTGACAAACTAATAAAATGGGGACGGGCCACCCCCACATGAGGAGGAACCGCAGGAATTGCGACAACGAGCGGACCTCGCAACTAATTTTTTTTTCCTTCGCCTTCCCGAACGGGAACCAACTCGCGCCGGTTCCATTTCGCGCCACCAGGGAGAAACCTTTGCGTTACTATGGCAACCCGATGGATATATTTATGGCGGGTTTGCGTCATTCGCGCCTCACCTTTTCAGCGATTAGAAAAGAAATTTTTGTTTAGCGAAATTAATTTGTCATTGGATATTTTCTATGGGAGAAAATTCGATGAATTAGATAGCGAGAATAACATACGCGAGCTGATAAATGAGTCACGTGATTCGCTTCCTGTTGAAAACAATTTTAAACGATTTTATTCGACTATATTCTTTAAAAATAAAATCGTTATTTTATTTGGTTTTGGTTAGTAAAGTGTTATGAATTTTTTTTTTACACGTTTTACACTAAAGATGTAATGAGAGTTTTATAAGGGAAAAGTACCGGGCTGAAGTTGGCATCACATACACATTCGCCTTAATTAGAGATAGAACAAATCCCAAATTTTATTTAGAAAGGAAAGCATGCGTTTGGGTTTCACAAAACTTCGACCATTTTTGCGTGTTCCTTCATTCTTAAAACCAGAGTCCTTCCCGTTTGACCAATGTTTCGCAAAAAGTAGGAAAATAATATTGATAACGTAAAATTGACTATAATTTTAAGGGAAAAGTAAATGGCGCAAACTGCGTAATGTCTCGTTCAGCTTATTGTTAAGTTATTTATACAATAAATATGTCTCAGACCCAGAGTCTGAACGTTCACAGATAGGATCTCGAGCGTCTTATCGGACTTATTTGGGGATTTGGTAAGAAAACATGCTCCTTTTATCATAAATGAAAAAAGCCCCTTTACACCGCAAGAGGATGCTGATTCAAAATAGCATCAAGTACCATTCATCTCCTATTTTTTAAACTTTTAATATTTGAAATTTCTTAGAAACTATTTTTCTTCAGTAAAATTGGTTTTAGGAGGATTTAAAGAGACGTTAATGCTACCATTTTGTTATTTTCTTTCGTATTGAAATCATTTAAAAAAGTCATTCAGAGGTTAGATAGTGTTAGCCTTTGGTTTGGACCGTGCTCGATGTGACCATAAATTCAATCTCCCAACCCACTTAGCTAAACCTCAGTATCCGCCAAACTCGGTTTGCTTCGATTGCCTTTTTCATTATTAAACCATAGCTGGCAGTCTTTTGTGTGGCAAGTGTCACTTCTTATTTTCACAAACTTTGTGGCCCGCCACTAATCCACTATTTATTGCTCGTATATTATTAATGAGAAGAGTCAACACAAAATGAAGCCAAAGAAAGCGGATAATATATTATAAGATGCTTTTGAATAAGGTTATTCTTCCCAAGTTACTGTTCCCCTTCTGGTAAAACCACGTGACCGATTGCCGGTCACTACAACCGCACTCCCAATGGCCAACACAACCCACCAATGACATTAGAGGTTGATGGTTGATGACGTCACCAGTCATCAACCAATGACGCGGTAGTCCGCACGAAGACAAAAAACCCTATAAAAGGCGACGAACTTCCGGTAGAGGAGAGTCTGGCAGGAAACAGCCCTAGAGTGAGATCGTGGTTCCTCTTGTCACCGTGGCGGCATTTAGGGAACTGACCGGTATGCCGTTCCCTGGACCGTGAATGCCGCATGGCATGAACAATACGAATATGTTGACCACGCTGACCATTTGGTTATCCCTAACCAGGTGGTCGGCGCTTGGCCAAGGTTGGGTGATAGAAACATCACCCGAAGCAACAGGAGAAGACATTAAAGAGACTGCCCCTAGACAACTGAATAAAGGCTAACCAGCAATAATAGTTTCTTGTGTCATTTCTTGATTACGTGTCGTGCGTCCGGCACTGTTTATGGCCACCAGCCAAAACGGCATCCGTCAACTCTCACAACCAAATACTGCAGAAAACTGTTGCAAGGACAGCATAGCGATCAACTTCCTGCACAAACGTCCTTCTGCACCGAACACCTCCAGTGACTGCAATGCCACATAATGGTGGTCGGCAGTAAAGAACGTGCGCCATTTTGACCAGTGACCGAACGACGGCCACAATTTTATGCTGGAGACACGCTAGGAGCAATGCGACGCGAATTGCATCGCTTGACAGAACCTGCACACCCACACGCAGTGGTCATGAAGGTAACGGTGTAATCTGCAGCTGTGGCTACTAAAATTTCATTATTTCCACAATCAAATTTTCAGTTTTAATTTAGCATCAAGATACCAAGCGCAGAGCTACAGTATGTTAGTCATTGCATTTCATGCATTTGGTAATAAAACTAAGTAGCTGTTTATTATTCTTCTCATTTTGACTGATGCTCTATACAGTGGTGCTCAACTCACTTTCCTGTATAGATAAACCATTTTAAATGATTTCTCAAACATAAAACTCCACTGAAAAGTCAAGGAAATTGAATGTTAAGGCAGGTTCACACGCGTGCATTTTAAAGCATGTGTTACGCACAAAAGCTGCTTTGTTGCGATGCTTGTGGACATCTCGGTAGTAATATACCGAGCGCGCCAAGTAATCGTCAAGCGCGAGGTGTATTTTACGAAAGAATTTACCAATAGAAAATCGGAGAAACGACCACGAAGAGTTCGAATGGGATCAAAATGCCATTTGTAGTTTGATTGTGAAAACCCACAACAGATGGCGCAAAGGACAAGCGTGCATTATCGAAATGGTGAATGCAGCCATCTACAGCCACCAATCCAAAGCCGAATACATTGATTTCTATTATTGCGCGGGCCTCCATTAATCTGCGAAGTAATCTCAATTTTTTAATTAAAGTAACCGCACTCAATAAAAGCAAGAACTTTACATCCAAGAAGAATTCCAAACAGTTCTCAATAAATCCACAAAACCTAATAAAACAGCGAGCAGCTGACAAGTTTCACATGTCAACTAGATTGCCAACCAATGGTTTTCCAACTCAAAGTGGGTTAAGCCACCAGTTTCACATTTCAAAAAAGGCAGCAAGATCAAAGAAACTACTAAATGATATTTTGAAGTAATGAGAGTCAAAAGCAAATTTCTGTCTGTTGACACACACATTGATGTCATATATGTGTGAACAGATGCCACATAGCTTTTTGACTTCAAACATTTCAGAACATCATTTATTTCGCTTAATATTTCCTGCTGTATTCCCTTCACTTTCACTTTCAAATAACATGAAGTTGCAACTGTCTTCATGTATGCATCAGCATGTTCAGGTTATTACTCCATTGGCTCTTGAAGAAAACTTTAACATCAAAGAAATCTCGTTGGAGTGATTTCCCAAATAAGGTAAACAAACAAACAAAAAGCTAATGGATTCCCATAAGGCCCAAAAGCCATACACTCTGTTTGTACAGTACCCACAGTCAACATTTTAACTCCTTGTTACTGAATATCCAATAAACATTTTTCCCTCGGAACTTCCAATCAACGTTGGGTAACCCTGGCATAAATTGGCATATGGCTCCAAGAGTCACGGGGTCATGGAGGGCTCTCTGTTGACCTTTATTGTCCACCCAAGCCTGTGAGAGTTGATGATATTAGATTCCTTTTGCTTGTTTTTGACAAAGAACCACTTCCGGTCGAGATCGATGTCTTTGTTTTCGTGGTGAGAGCCAAAATCAAGCATTTGAACAATCAGATGCAACAGAAATAACAACAATAAACATTGCACCGGGTTCTGGCTTCATCACCAATTTGTAGTCAGCATTGTTATATTTTGCAAATTGTTTATTTTTTGATTGTTTATACAACTCGGCCAAAGTTTTATTCTCCGCTGTAGTTGTATTTATTTCCGACATTTAGTAATTGTATAATTCGAGTTTAATATGCTGTTCATGTTTGTGTAACCCCTAGTGTCAAAAAACTGCAATGGGATATTTGTAAAGGCAGTCATTGCAATTGTGTATTGTTTTAAGCCCCATCCAGGGTCAATGACAGGTATTGACACGAGTGAATAAAGTTCTTGCCAGACAAACATGTCTCATGCCTGCTCTGCTTATTTTCTACTTTGATGTTTTTAAACCAAACACTGCGTAAATAGAATAAACCCACAGCCTCGAAGGTAGGTTCCCACTTGTTTTCACACTACAGTCTGTTTCACAAAACTTATGACAAACTCCCATTGGCTATCGACCTCTCAGCAGCCATTGCCATCATTGTTACACACGCACAATTGAAAAGTAGTGCAAAAAATGCACTTATTCGCCACAAGAAACCACAAGAAGCTTACTTCAACTTAAAGTTGAGGTTGAAATCTACGTCAACGTCAAGAATTTTTAGTAGCATTTTCTGTACAGAGTTGCAGCAGTTCGCTACATTCGTAAATGGAACATTCTTTGCTTCCATAATAAATTCGTTTTATGAGAATGCTTGAACGAGTAAATCAATATGCGAATATATAATTCATCTTGTCATTTAATCATACTCAAGAGTGGATTAAATTTGTACACTTCATTTTCGTGGTGCATAACACTTGTCCCAAAAGACATTACTTGCTTGGAGAAAATGTTAATGTTCATAGGATTGACCGCGGTTGCTAAAATTCCATTACCTTTTTCTGAATATCCAAAATAGCATAAAAGGATCATTGGTTCAGTGTTAGATTAATACCTTCCGTGACCCCTAGCCTCTAAATTCAGGTACCTCGGAGGAGTGGTCGATTAGTACCCGCGATCTATTGGAGATCCGCAAATTAACGGCGAGTACGTTAAGACGATCGAACCTCGTTATAACGAACCGTAAAGGACCCGAAAAACTGTTTGTTATAACGAAAGTTCGTTATAAGAAATTACGGTACAAAATATTTTTTCAGTTCTGTAACTGAAAACAAATTCATGTTTATCGTAAAAATGATTATTAATTTATACACGCGGTGATTTTTGTTTGAATATAACTTTTTACAGTAATTTTTAAAAATTTTCATTTTCATTAATTTTAAAAATGAAATTTTCTGGCACAGCGTATAAACGAGTGAGTCGTGTGATTAATTTTCAAAATTTGTTATAAAAATGGCTTGTGGGTATTAGTATGAACCAAGGATAACATGGACACGTCTCCGTGTGTTATTTCCTATGAATAGGTGGTTCTGTGCTCTGATTCGCTGAAGGCAGTCACATGCGTCGCACCATGGGTTTTCCTCAGTAACAACATATAAACTGTTACAGTCTAAAAATATTTGTTTTTGGTCTAAAATATTCGTTTTTGGTCTAAAAATATTTGTTTTCAGTCTAAAATATTCGTTTTCAGTCTAAAATATTCGTTTTTGGTCTAAAAATATTCGTTTTCAGTCTAAAATATTCGTTTTCAGTCTAAAATATTCGTTTTTGGTCTAAAATATACGTTGTTGGGCAACAGGATTTATTTTTGGTCTAAAACATTCAATTTCAGACTAAAAACTTGCTACGGAAAGGCCTCCCAGAATGCAAAGCGGTTTACACGTGGCGCCACCGGTGGCATAACGGTCTGAACACATGGAAACGTGTCCATGTTATCCTCGGTTCGTGGTATTAGAGAGTTCTTAAAAACTTGTTCTTTATAACGAATAATTCGTAATATCAAAGTTCGTTATATCAAAATTTTTTAACACGGTGTTCTATGGGAAACCAACCGAGCCATCTAAAAAATTCGTTACAACAAAAATTCGTTATATAGCGGTATTTACGTTGCGTTTGCGCATAAAACCAATTTTAAGAAACCCGTAAATTGCCGCCATCTAAACGTTATTCCAATATTTCCCGAAATTAATAATATTTATTGGTTTAGTTGATAATATTCGCAAATACTTTTTGAGTATTTTTCCCTTTACACTTACACTCAATTACAACGCCCCACATTATAATAGAGACCCGCAACGTAATGGGGGCTCGCGCACAACCCGAAGATTTGTGGGACTTACATCCTCGGCAAAGAATCGCAGAAAACCGACGACTGAGCCAGCCCTGAGCATAAACATTTTATGTGACTAGAATTGTCCATAGATGATAAAGATCGAGTCAGCCGAGCCAATAGCAATAAATTTTTTTAGTAGGTTAGTCAGGTTAGTCGGATTATCAACTGAAACAAATCTAAAAGAAATCTTTTAAAACTAACCATTCCCTCGCATAAAAATGTAATAATCGTGCAAATTAAATTGCTTCGCGTTTTACTTGGTTCTTGCAACAGCTGATTAAGCACAAAAGGCTAAGTAAAGTACATTAAGAAAATTAAAAAAAAAGAAAACCTTCATTTTGGTTTAAAGTAATTGGAAATTAGTAAATGTTTTCTTCAGTCCCAACCCTTTGAGAAATAAAGGTAAAAATATGCCGTTTTGGTATAAGACCTTACGGATTTAGGGACAGTTTTCAGGTTCATTAGTCAAAGCGCTATTTTGTTTTTTAGCAGTTCGCTAATTCGATATGCGTAAATGACTACCAGGGCCTCTGCTGGTGAACGATTGAAGCCGTTAGCTAAAGCTGTTAGTTGGAGCGCTCCTTACAAAATTTCAATAGCAAAATAAATAAACAGTAAAATAAAATATCCTATTCATGAAAGTGGTTGTCCCTAAATCCATATAATCACAGACACAAAACTTCGGTAGCGATGTATACAGATAACATAAACAGGAAGTAAAAGACACTCGATGCGACGTCACTTTCCGCGAACGGAACATGGGACAGCCGAGACAATGCAGTCAGCTATCCAGGTAATAATCTACATCTACGCTATAACCTTACGCCTTAGAAGGTTAAATCGTAAACATAATTTTTCTGTATCACATTTTATGGTGGTTGGGGTTCTGTGGAATTCGCGAACATAAAAAATAATTGATTTTGTGATTAGTAGAAAATCACAAAATCACAAAATTACAAAATTACAAAACGGTACAATTTAATGAAATCCACCAAAGGAAACTCGGTTACTAGCAAAACAATTTATTCCAGCTTGTAATCAAACAACACTTGTCACATATAGTACGTAAAAAAATTATTCACCCCTTCCCCCCTGCAAAAAAATGCAACAATTAGCTATAACTTATTTATTACTGCACCAACAAATTTGAAAATTTAATTATACATTGCTTATATATAAAGTGTTAAATGCCCAAAATTTCAGACTTACAGCATTTGTTTAACCCTTAAAACCACCAATTCCTCAAATTGTACTCGCGCCTGCTACATTTACGCACTAGTTTCAGGCGTAGCTTTAACAATGAAGTTTTGCTTTACCATTTTCGTGTGAGTTAGCTACTGGCGTAACTAGCACGCTTCGCACTTTTCCTAATGTTCCACAGACTGAGTTATCCCAGCTCGGTTACACAACAAATTTATGCGTTGCTCGATTTCCATTTCCTGCTTCAACTCAGTCGATTAATTCGATACACAAAGAAAATGAAAAAAACTAAAGAAAAAAAAAATAACATAAATTGACTAGTAACAAATTATTAAATTTAAAAAAATGTAAAAAGATATTATAAAAAAAAAAAAAAAAAAAAAACATTTTGCCTCCAACGAGGATCGAACCGCAAACCAAGGATAACATGGACACGTTTCCACGTGTTCAGACCGTTATGCCACCGATGGCGCCACATGCAAGCCGCTTCGCATTCTGGGAGGCCTTTCCGTAGCAAGTTTTTAGTCTGAAATTTGATGTTTTAGACCAAAAATAAATCCTGTAGACCAAAAACAAAATATTTTTATAGTAACCGTTACTCTTTCTCACATTTCCTTCTTGTTTTCAGCCACCATATCCTTATCAAATAATTTTCTTCCATATTCAAATTATTTAACTTACACATTTGGAACAAAAAGATTACAAATTCAAGAAAATTTTCGCAAAGTTACTGCGCTTGCAAATCGAGGACAATGTATGAGGCAGAATAGCTTCAGACACATACCATAGAGAATTTTCAAACAGGAAATAAAAATCCATGTCTGATTCTACTTCCAGAAAATCAATATTTAAAAAAAAAAATATATATTCCATTTTAAAAAAAAAAACCAAAGCTAATAATTTCTAAAGTAGAGAAAAGGCAATCTGCTCTTCAAACAATCAAAATAAACACCCCCACAAATATTTAATTACACTTTTTAACATAAATAACCTTTCATAGTGAAACAAATCCTATAATCCATGTGAAAAGTAAAGTTCAAAACAGGGATTATCTAAATAACCTTATGCAAGATTAACTTCCACAAGCTTCCATTACATCCACAACACACACCCATGACAGCCATTCATCCTTGTTAAAGCTGGTGCACGTTTCTACTAATTAATTAAAACGTAAATTTATTTTCAGACTGATTCAGAACCTTTAAAAAAAAATGCACATTTTTCATTAATTGCATTAAAATTTGTTAATGCACAAGGTGGAAGTAGGAACAAAAGCTAATTGAACAATACCCGAGGGTCTTGGTAGTTCAAAACCTCCACAAATGGTGAAAATGCATTCAAATGTAAAAAGCAAATCCATTTCATTTATCATTGAATGATATAGACAAGATAATTGCAAAATCTACCGTCCGACCGGCTTTAAACCCCGATATGCTGATTTATAAAACCTCGGGTTTTATTTTGTAAGAAATCACTCGGGTACTGAAAATTTAGCATAAGGAAGATAACCTAAAAGCCTAAGCCTCGGCTAAAGTACTTGTGGGAACCCTTAATGCGTTATTGTCGTAATCTCGTCCGCAAATGCGAGACAGTTTGCAGATTTAATTTGGTGGTGCAGTCGGCAACAAAAGTTCCAAAATTACAACTCAAAAGTGTCCCGAGTTAAATCATACTTAACAACAATACGCAGTACGCGCCATGTACTTTTCCCTTAAAATTATAGTCAATTTTACGTTATGCGTTGTCAGTAACGTCGCGGTGACATAAATAGTGGAAAATTACCGGATTGGCTACGCTATTTTTCGATATAGCGTAAGCTCCGTTAGACTTATGAGTTTTCCACTATAGTTATAGGCATAACGGAGGTTTTTATAACGTAAAAGCACGTGGCAAAAACTGCGTAATGATTCATTCCATACCGTAAATCCTCCGATTATACGCAGGCTTACTATAGACAAAATGGAATTCCCTGCGCTGTATTAGAGACCAGCGACAAATAGATACCCACGTATTGACCGTGAGTATACATGGGTATGGGCCGTTATCACTGGAGCGGAATTCAGTAGCGCAAAATTTAAAAAATCCGCACCAGTGAATATCTGCGTATTCGGTGGCGCGGAATCAAATATTTCCGCGCCACCGAATATCCACGTATTCAGCGGCGCAAAATCTGAAATAACATGGACGCCGATCTACCGCGAATCCGTATTTTGACATGTTTTTTATCCTAACAATGCCTAACAAGAGGGAATTCCGCCCCCTTGATCTCCCCCGATTTGAGTTGTCAAATACATACTCCAGAAACGCCACTGTGTTTGTATCTTGACTTGGTCCACATGACGCCACTAGCATCTGGAGACGATTAACTGAAGAAATTGTATTATTGCTTTCTGGTAATAGTTCCACTAAAGTTACCGAGAATTGCTCGTTGCTTAAAACAGACTTCTATTTATTATAAGGCATCAGTTTAAAACAAACAAACTGTTTTTGGAAGCTCCCTTTAATTTTCTATCGCAATCCTACAGTAGCGATCAAAAGTATGTAGACGATCACATTTAAGGCTTTAAATCAGAGAAGAAAATGATTACAGTTGTACTTTTCCCGAAAAATTATAGTCAATTTTACATTATAAATATTGTAACGTAAAAATATAAAAGTTCAGTTTGCGCTCGCGCTTTCACGTTACGCTTATAAAAGTCGACTTACCGCAAATATTGTTGACGTGCCACGCTGAATTTTCGATCAATTTCTATTAAAGTAGGTTTCCATAGAAACTAGAAACCGAGAGACTGTAGGATTTTTATCATTATTATTGCAAATTGGTCAGATATTCACTCGCAGCTATTTTTATAACAAAAATGAAGATAATTATGTGCCGAAAGAAGTGGAAAAATACAAAATACCAAAGTACCAACCCGCGGCGTGTCAAATTCTACATCCGCCTTTGGGTTAATACACGGACGTATCAAAACAAGACCGGGCACCCACACACTGTCTGGATAAACATGGATGCTCAGTCTAATTAAGACAGTAAAGAGTCCCGTGTGTTGTGATTGTTTGCAACAATGCTCGAAAATTGTGCATTTTAGTAAAGAAAATATCCTTCGTTTAGGTAATAAGGCTTTATTATATAAATTTTTTAACACTTGAGGAGATCACACTCTTGCGGTCTTCTTGTAAGTTGTAAGGCCTCAAAACAAACACACATCACTAGTATGGGTTTAAATAGACTGGGCAATGCACCCATGTTTACCCAGACAGTGTAGGTGCACAGTCTTGTTTTTAATGCGTCTGTGCAGGGATTGAGACATTTTATCAACAGCAAAAATGGAAGACTAAAACTTGCCCGACCGTGAATTTGTTTGTATTTTTTTTTAGAAAGTGGTTAATGTATTATTCGCCTATCCCAAATTTTTGGCTCGAAAAAACGAAAGGCCCGAAACTCTGAGAGTATTTTTTGGGTGTCATGCTCAGTGTTGCGCGTAAATGGCGATTAAAAATTCCATCATTTCAATCGACTAACAAATCGGGGCTCACTTGTTGGAGCACAATTATGCCTTTACTCATGTTTTAGGAGATGGATGCTTCGCCCGAAAGCATTATGACGATTGGAAAGTTTAATCCCTCGATCTACGTTTTGTCACAGTCATTTTGAATTTGATTGTAAAAACCAAAACATGATATAAACCATTCCAAAACTTACCAAAAATGATTTTTATCTCAAACTACGTAAATCTCAGCTTCTTGGTGTAAAAAAAAGAATGTGCGCTTAAGACCACACGGAAGAAGCGAAACTTCTTGTTTACAAGTTGTGGGAATTAAATAAAAAGAGGATTGTTGAAAGTTATAAGCGTAAGGCCATTTTCGCGTAACGCATTTTCGTCAGCCACTTCCGTCAGCATTTCGAATTACTCTAACCCCAAAACTCCTTACGCGCCTAAAGAAGTTTCACTTCAAAAACCGTCGTCGCCTGTTGCGCAGTCGGAAGCTCATCTCCCTTGTCATTGCTGGGCCCTCACTAAATTTGTTTTCGCCTCCTCAAGTTATGTCCAAAGCTCTTCTAAGTCTACATCTTCATCGAAACTCTTCGGCATTCTTCTCTCCCCAAGACCAACGTATTAACCGATCGCAGCGGCTAACTGCTCAAAGCGAGCAATCCACCCGTTGTAAAGTTGCCCACAAAATGCCAGTGTTTACTGGTAGAACCTTTTCACAAATTGTTGACGGTATCCCACAAATCTCAAAAAGCTCTTAGCATTCTTCATGCTCCTGAACCGCTAAAATCTATCAGTACATAAAGAGAAAGTCACTTTCTTTCCTTTCCGAAAGCGGAAATGACGCTTTTTAAGTCATAATTAAAGAAAATTCTCTCGGAAAAATGACGTGTTGATCTACTTCGTTGACTTTCGAAAGTCACTTTCAAATGATGCGCATGCGCACACGACACACGCAAGTTAGAAAGACGTAAAAGTCACTTTCCAAAGCTGACTTTCTATAATTATGACGTAAAAAACTTCATTTCCGGAAGAAAAGTGACTTTCTCTTCATGAATTAATACGACCAAAACACACGAGCGCACAATACCCTAGGAACGATTGTGTTACGGATGGAAGATGCCTTTGTTCGTCGTTGCATTTCGACGCCCCACGCTTTGTTTTAGCATGGCGCCTTTGTGCGACGCACAACCTGCACAAAAACACTTCTTTATTCGATTAACTACCTCCATTATGCTATACTACAACACTATTCCTTTTAAATGGTAATTTAATTTGGATTTTTTTTTGCCAAAAACCCCACACAATACCCAAAGGTTAACTTATTCATCAACAACCAATCAAATTACAACCACTTTTTCCCCAAGATGCTTTCCTGCAGAATAAAAGAATTAAGCCTGAGATTATCACTATGACAACAAGTAAATGATTGCAGAAAGATAGCTCAGTCTTATTGCTCCGTGAATCACATTAATAGAAGTAATGTTGGCATGGTACCAAATCCATTTTATAATGCCTGTCCAGTGCAGCTTGAATGAAGTCATGGAGGCGACACATGTTTACCAAATCTACACAAATCACTTTAATCCACGCATTCCCAACAGAATTTCTTCTTGCCATCATAAATACATAAATGCTTAACATTTTTATGAAAAAACTGATGACGTACCAGCCGCAGCAAACTCTGCGATATTTTTCCGATACCAGATCCGACATTTTCTCACGTGGCCGATACCGGTATTTTATCACGTGATTATTTTTGGACGTTTTTGAAAGGTTTTTGCATTGTTTCAAACAATTTCTAGTCGATTTCGTGCGATTTCAAGACAATTTTGAATGAGTTCTTTTAAGTGCAGCGATAGTCGGCCAAACCAATCAAAATATCGACGCAGGTATCGGTATCGGTCAGTCGAGTTTTTGGATCTCACGCTCGGTCTTGCGAGTAAATTAAAGATCGAGTGCACTGAGTGTAATTTTTTTATTTTCCTGTTGTTGGTAATAAAAAACTATTGTAGATTTATTATTTATTTAAAGCAGTAGCAATATGTAGTCGACACTTGCTATTATCAAACTAATGCATGATGGTCGTAGGCTTTGTTTACTACGTCATCAGTTCTGAAGACAGAATGACTTTTCATTTCGCACAGTTTTGGAATATTGCTCACAAAAAATGCTTGTTGCGCAGTAACAACAATATTAAAAATACAAACCATTTCTTTTATGGATTTCCTAGCAATCCTATCATCAGAAAACGATGGATTGCTGGGATTGCAAACGTATGCACATTTTTATCCAGATGACTTTGTACAGCCACTTTCTGATTTAAAGCAGCAGTGTGGATATAAAAAAAGGTAAATATAACAAAATTAATTATTTTGAAAATTTACCACTAGCTTCGACAATGTTCCCTGGTGCTTTCACGACCAATGAGAACGACGTAACAAAACAACCAACGTTCGTCCGACCAATCCCGAAGCGCGTAACAAACCCCATTCGCCTTCGGATTGGTGGCTGTAGGTGGCTGCATTCACCATTTCGATAATACACGCTTGTCCTTTGTGCCATCTGTTGTGGGTTTTCACAATCAAAATACAAATGGCATGGTCGTTTCTCAAATTTTCTATCGGTAAATTCTCTCATAAAATACACCTCATGCTTGAGTAATTGTCAAATTTAGGTCAGCACTCATCTTTTTGTCAGATAAGATTCGTGCAAACCTAATTACTTGACAATTACTCGGCACGCTCGGTATATTACTACTGACAGTACATCGACTGATTTAGAATTTATATCGTTGTTGAGATCGGCCATTATGCATCCACCCTAATCTGAGAACTAGTTCCGGATCAACTGAACTATAGAATTGTAAACGCCATACTCCAACCATTTTCAATTTGGTTATAAGAACCAAAACATGATTGGTGTTTTTGTTTTTAGCACCCAAGTCATGTGACTTCCACAAATTTGTTCATTTTGTGCAGTTTATTTTGCCTGAAACGAACGCTGGCAAAATCCTGCACATTGTTTAGCCTCGCTTTGCATACAGCTCGAGTTTTCCTGTCCGCCATTTTGTAGCAACCTAACTTCTGTGGTTTGAGCAAGTACAAATTTATTATTATAAATCTGATTTTAGAAAATGTATAAATACATCTCAAAAATCTTGTACGTTTCGGAGTAGAATTAAAGAACACTGTTTGACTAACCAACCTAGTCATCTAAAAAAATTCGTTATAACAAAAATTCGTTATAACGAAATTCAACCGTATTAAGTACAAATTGTTGTCGCACGTACACAACATTTTTATATTGTTTTGTCTGTTTACATAACAAAGTGTATTTAAATGCGCACCTATTCAATTTTTGCCAAAAACATTAAATTCTAAATCCGCCCCTGATTTGGAACATTCCCAACAACTGTTCAGCACATTGTCACGTTAATACGAGGCAATTGCAAAAACATAAAATGTATCGAATTCCTGCGTCTAACGAACTAATAACGCAACAATTTCAGCTCCTAAAATAGATACGTTCACGCAGCAATCTCCAGTCCATAAAATTGTTAGTTGATATTTGTAACAACAACAATGTCGAAAGTGAAGCGCAATTAGTAATCCAATTAAAAAATGCCATCTTCGAAACAACATCACAAACACTACAATATTCCAACAAAAAATAAAAAATAAAATAATTTCTCGTTCAATAACCTCGAAAATAATCAACAAAAATTTTAATTTTAATTTTAATATTAATTAATTTTAATACTAATCTGTCTGCGTACTCTATTGATTTACATCTCTCTCTCCCCCATCTTTAATCAAATAATTACAACCAACATAAAGCATCAATATTTTATGTGGAAGCAGAATGGCTGTTCCTTCCAACTCACAACCCACCTGTAAACCCCACAATCGAGTTGTTTACAACCCTAAAACAAATCAAAATCAGTAAGGTGCTGATAATTCACCCATCAGCGAAGAATTCGCACTCGAAACATTACGCTGGTTGAGCAATAAATCAAATCAGACATCCTCTCCTCTGTCAACAACATTCCATCGGCATATTGACTCATATTTCCCATTTTTACCATTTTTACCAAGGCCATCTTTTGTAATTCCATTTTTTAAACATAAATTTGTATTTGTCGATGACATAAGATGACGATACATAGTTTGCGTCATGTACTTTTCCCTTAAAATTATAAGTCAATTTTACGTTATAAATATTGTAACGTAAAAATATAAAA
Source organism: Strigamia crassipes (assembly GCA_034683725.1). Taxonomy (NCBI): domain Eukaryota; kingdom Metazoa; phylum Arthropoda; class Chilopoda; order Geophilomorpha; family Linotaeniidae; genus Strigamia; species Strigamia crassipes. The sequence goes on along the minus strand of JAQFXT010001041.1, from coordinate 162 downwards.
ATTCAGTTTGTACTCGCGCTTTCACGTTACAGTTATAAAAGTCGACTTACCTTACAAAGTCACGTGGTTTCCGAAACTAGGAATTGTTTCTTATATTAAATATAGATACAATTTCTGTTTTAACTAATTCGAAACAATGCCGCAACTTTATTATCGCGAATT
>JAQFXT010001040.1:0-21585 GCA_034683725.1 Strigamia crassipes | reverse complement strand
CGATAGGACCGGCAACGTACGTAACGGCTTCTGACCACAGCAAATGGCCAGGCGTCTCCATCATCGGAGGAAAACTAAGCCTACTTTATGCAAATAGGCGCAACATATATCTCATATAGTTCATTTCAGTTATTCAGTATCAAGAGTCAGGGGGGGAATTCCGGTTGGAATCGGGTTTATATACTGGGTTCAGTATAAGGATTATCTTGGTGTCCCAATCAGGACACTGGCTCTGGGAATCCTTCCAATCAGGCGATAAAGGATATGGATACCCAGGACACCGGAAATGGATACGCAGGCGCATATCTTAATCCGATACAGGTGCGCCAATCCTAGTCAGGATGGTGTGAGTACCTCCGTCTGGTGATATAATTCTGCACTACCGAGTGTAGATTATTCACGCTTTTCATATAAATAACAATGTTAGGGATCCATAACATTGCTTTTGGTATTCTAAGTTAATAACACGAACAAATACCGGAAGCGATAGCTTTCTGCGTCCTTTTTTGTAACACTTTCTGCTAGAAGTCGCGAGTGCGCCTTCTGGTGGCAAACTTTTGTACTAATACGGTTTTAAACCGTCACACTTTGTTTCATCACCTGAATCGGCGATGAAATGAGCGGCAATAAAGTGAGTCACACCAAAACCCAAAATTTCGAACCGGGGTCACTTCTAGTGACCCCTGTTTGAAATTTTGGGTTTTGGTTTACGCCCACCCATGCCCACCAATATAATTAAACTAGAAACCATTGCCCACCCATAAACCATGGGTATGGGTGGGTGTGGGCATGGGCATGGGCATGGGTACCCAATTCCGGTCTCTGAAGTCAGGTGACTTTTACATCCCTCCTTGATGACGTCAAGTTACTTTAATTTGTATTATAAACTAGTATCGTAAATTCAATGGAATTCACCTTTATTCTCCAATATATCTTATTTGTTATGAAAAATAATCATTTCCCACGCTAAGTAATATTATTCACTATTACTGTTTTGTATTTTGCGCGTTTCAACCGATACGCGCTCTGGTGGCAATAATTGTAAATGTTTACAATTTCCATATTGTCACAACTTTAGTGTATAAACCTCTGAAGATGATCAACAACATATTTTAAGTAAACCACTACGTATATTAGCTGTATATATATTTAAGTACAGTAGCCTTTTACCTGCTTTTAGTGGTGTGGTGTGGTAAGGTGTGGTAAGGTAACTGCAAGGTATTTGATGTGTATCAGTTCTTAATTCAGAATTGACTGTTCTTACTGCTTTTACTGTAATTTCTTATTTTCCATAGTAACTATTTGCATGGTGATTATCAATTCATATATTTCGCAATAATATGTCATTAGTGAGTGAAGGAAAGTATAATTATACACAACCTTGTACTGTGAGACCTGTAATTATTGTTCAGTTAATTTGATCAAAGCTTGTGTACACTTCAGCCTGAATTTGTATCTGGAACCGCCCATATCTTGCACACATAAGTTTGTGACATATGACACGCATTGAATAACTGAAAAAAATGTCGAGGTTATTTATGTTGAACCAAGAAATTTTTGAAGTGTGTGTGTAATCCGAGTTGTCCAATTGAGCTTGCATGTGTAATGATATATTGCACTTGATCACAAGTGGTGATGTGATGACAGCCAATAATTACCATATTTCTTCAAATAAGAGCCGCAAAGAAATACGGTATGTTTTGTGATTTTATGAGCGCATGTGGAGGAGAGTATATGTATGTTTTTTCTATGTTTCTCTGTAATGTGTTCTTTGTTCTTCATGTAAATGTGTGAATCTGGATATGCAAATAAGCAGCCATCTTAGATAAGGGTAGGTAACATAAAAGCATTTATTTTTGTATAGATGGTGCTGACATAGCGGTCAGCGTCGTAAGCTATCAAGACAAAACTGCCAGCAATGTGGGAAAAACACCCCACTCTGGTTTTGAGAGTGTCTCATGACAAAAGGACTTCTTACATGTGCTCCAACTTGTAGTACGATTATTTTATATTTCATTTAGACTATTTTCGCTTTTTTTTGTATATTAAATAAACACGGTTTTTGAGTTTATTTGTTGTGCCACTACAGATCATCTTGTGACGGTTTAAAACCGTATTTAAAGTTAAATTCGACACTAAATGGCGCGATTGCGCCTAATGACGTGAGAATTGCGGTAAAGGGCAGGAAAGCAAGTGCTTCTCTGCATTTCATCGACTTATTGCAATAAAGAATAAATATAGACTATATATTCATAGATCTATTATTTATTCTCGAAAAGGTAATAATCTACATTAGTTAATGTAGAGTTACATCACTAAGTGGTAATTTTGTCCAAGATTAGCGCACCTGCAAGGAATTAGCATATGCGCCTGCGTATCCTAATCCTTCAGACCCCTGGACAGCAAAAGTGTCCTGCGTATCCGCTCCCCCTAAGACCTCTGTGGGGCAAAAGTGTCCTGGGTATCCATATCCTCTATCACCTGATTGGAAGGATTCCCAGAGCCAGTGATCTGATTGGAACACTGAGATAATCCTTATACTGGATGCAGTATATAAACTGGATTCCAACCAGAACCCCCCCCCCCTGAGACTTGACTTTGAACACTGACCTATATGAGATATATGTTGCACCTATCTAACAAATAGGCAGTCACACTTTAGAAACAGCGGGTATCCAAAGCACATTGTCGACCAATGGTGCAACAAATGGAGGCACCGCAAGAAATTTCCGAAGCAGAAATTGGACAATAAACCAGTTGAATACATTGGCAGCATGCCCAACAGCAGCGTGTCCAAACAGGTAAGAAAAGTTTTTGAACATCGGGGACACATTGCACAACACAACAGGGGCACAGTGTTATGTCGAACACAGCTACCAACTCCTAAAATACACATAGAAGGGGTAGGAGTGTACGGCATACCGTGTATGCAGTGCAACAAAATATATATCGGACAGACAGGAAAAACACTGGCAGCACAAACTAGGGAGCACGAAATAAATGTTAGGGACAAGAATGAGAAGAGTGCGCTTGTGCATCACATGAAAAAGACACAAGGTCAGCATTCTTTTGATTTGACCAAAACATTTATGATTGAGCATGAGGAAAACAGAACATTACGGGAAAGCAAAGAGGGTTTGCACATCAATAGGATGATCTGCGAAGGTAGATACATGAATGGCAATAGAGGAGGAAAGGATACTGAGTGGTGTTTCACCACATTGTATCCGGACCAAGCCTTTGACTTCAAATCTAAAGTCGCAGCAGTAGAAGAGGCCGAAAATAACAGGACCATTCTACTTAATGAAGACACAGACAACACTAAAGACACGTCCAAACCAGAGGAAAATCCAACAGTTAGGAGAAGCGAGCGAAATAAGAACGCGCAAAAACGTCGAGCAGACGACACGAGTTCTTAAAAAACGTGAAAAACGTTACGCATACGTTTTGGAAAATGATACGTACACCCCAGGTAAACGTATCTTGTCAAAAACGTATACAAAAACGTATAGAACACAAGTATATATTCGTACCATTTAATAAAGATCCTCATAACACCCACTTAGGAAGACCTGCAATGGTCGAAAACGTTTTGGGTTTGACCAACTTTATTTGCGTATTCTACAACATGTCTATAGTAGTATCACTATCAAATAGATGTAGTTTTCCTCCGATGGTGGAGACGCCTGACCGTTACCTGCGGTCAGAAGCCGTTACGTATGTTGCCGGTCCTATCGATTGATGCCGTCATACGCACTGAACGTTACCGGGCGTGTGCCCTACGGCGCGGTGCAAATGGTGAAGCCGCCACATATATCTGAATACCGCGTAGATCTGCGAGGCTGACTGATATTGTGTGGTGATAGTAATTCCCAATCACGCTTAATAGTAATTCCATGCGTAACAATAAATGTAATGAATTGAGAACCACCCGTTTCCTTATTTTCTCGTACGCACTCGCACTGATTTACCAAATGGTGATCGTGACTACCGAATGTATCAAACCCAGAATGTCATTGTCACAAGTTTAATACGAACATCGATGAAACGTTCAGTGTGAAACTGTATAAATAAATGCGCAAACAAAATAAAAGAAACAGTAAATGCGTTTATTCTAAATTATATTATCTTTCTTACGCAAAAAAAATAAAAAATTTATCTTTTATTTAATTCATCTAATTTACACTTACACTAAAATTGTTAGGAGACTTCTTGACGCTTGATGGCAGCGATGAAATGACGTACACTTTTCATCACCTCTCGTTTCATCGTTTACAAACAACAGGCGATGAAACGAGCGGCGATGAAATGTGTACGTCATTTCATCGTTGCCATCGAGCTCTCATTTCATCGTTGCCATCGAGCTCTCATTTCATCGCCCGAATGCGCTGGGCAATGAAATGAGAGGCGATGAAACAAGACAACTATTACTTCACTTCATCGCCCACTCATTTCATCGCCTAAAACCGGCGTTTGATGAAATGAGAGTCAATGAAGTGACCCTACATCTTCTGGTCACCATTCAGATAGCATTATACATTGAGCCAATAATGATTTAAAATATGGTATCTTGGATATCTGCTGGCCAATATAGCCTAACCAAAAGCCAATAATGGCCCAACATTGGCAACATACAGTTGGCCAATATAGCCAATCCAAAATTGGACCAACGTTAAAACTTGGCAAGCCAATATTGGTTGTGCTTTGTTTAAGCCAATATTGATCCGATATTGACAGGAAATATTGGTCTAGTATTGTCAATCCAACATTAGACCAATATTGGCTAAAACTTGGCAAGCTGATATTGGTTTGCCGTGTCTGAGCCATTATTGGTCTGACATTGGTAGGAAATATTGGTCTAATATTAGCTAGCCATTTGTTAACCAATAATGCCATAAATTGGCAGCTACTAATTGGGCCAATATCACGATCCAACATTGGACTAATATAGGCTGAAACTTGGCAAGTCAATATTGGTTGTGCCCTGTCTAAGCCAATATCTTTTGTACTTTTGTACTTTTTTGTACTTTTTGTACTATTCAATTTATTCTACAAGCTTTTGCTGGAGATGAATTTGATGTTTGTGCATTTTCCAAGCTATTGCTGGAAATAAATTTGAATTTTGTGCATTTTCCAAGCTATTGCTGGATAATTGGATACCGATTTTATGTCAATATAGGTTTAATATTGGATACTGAATTTAAGCCAATATTGAGAACCAATATTGAACCAATCTCTGGAAACCTAAATACTTTGATATTGGGCCAATATTAAGGCCCAACATTAGGCCAATGTCAAGATGTAAGATTTCCACAGATTGGCCCAATATTGGTTGCAGGTATTAGCCCAATAATGTCAATAATATTAGTCCAATAATGTCTATAATATTGGCCCAATAATGTCAATGATATTGGCCCAATAATGTCAATGATATTGGCCCAATAATGTCAGCAATTTAGACCCAAACTTGTAACCAATATTGAGCCAATGTGTAGAATTCTTACATCTTGACATCTTAAGCCAGTATATAATGCCATCTGGCCATCTTTAAATTTTTGTGATTTGGATATTTAGTTGGCAATTTTTTATTGTTACAATACCTTTATCATTAGGTAAGAGAATTTGGTCCTGGATTGCAGTTAAACCTATCCAGATTTAACCAATACTTACAACCTGTTCTGTATCAATAAATAATTAATTGATGTGGGGGCCCATCATGGAGACCATTTTAGTAATTTGAAGAAGAGATTCTTTTTTTTGTCCACTTATCTGGCCATCTTGATTGCTTTAACCTACTCTATAGATTAGCTTCGACAAGAAAAAGTTTCAACTACAATTCAAAAGCAAATGAGATCATTCAATTCATTACAATCAAGCAATTATGGGGATGAGATTGCATTGACAATTAACGTGCTGTTCAACGCAAAGGTGGACAAAAACGTCCACTACACAAGTTTGTCACCCACACAAGATCTCACCCACACAAGATCTCACCCACACAAGATCTCACCCACACAAGATCTCACCAACACAAGATCTCACCCACGCAAGATCTCACCCACACAAGATCTCACCCACACAAGATCTCACCCACACAAGATCTCTATAAAATCTAAGATTGTGACAATGTGAATTTGGAGTTAGATCTGGTAGATCTAAGATTAAGTCGTGTGACGTATATCGACTATTTCAGTTACAAGACCGATCAATGTAAGTTAGTGAGGGCGTTTTATGTAAATTAAACAGGCGATTGGTTATCAAGACATAACATTTATTATAGCAGTGCATGATTGCAATAGCAATTATAACACTGGTTTAAATAAGTTGCAAAAGTTATACAGAAGTTACATTGACAATTGGCTGAATAATGAATATTGAAAGGCTATACAATCTTTTGGTGGCTACGCCTTAGGTTTAACAGTGACTTTGTTTAGCAAACTAACAGCAAATAGCTAAAGAAGGTCTCGAAACATTGTATACTCATCACCTGATGTGGGTCCAATGTATATAACTTGAGTTCAGTTATTATATCATCGGAATAACGTCACAATAAACTGACGCCAGTTTAATCTATGCATTCAAGGCTTATTCTTATGTTTATGAGAGATAAAGACATATTGAGTCCAGTATAATATTGGCAGCTAATCTGTGTAATGAATTCAAAGGTTAATATGGTTTTTGGCGAGGCTTACATAACGTGAGTTATGACGGAGAAGAAACATTACTGAATGTTTTCTCGTCCACCTAAATTTTGTCAGGTTTACTTGGACACTTTAATCTACTCGTTCAGCATTGCTACTCATAATGCTGTTTTATACCAATTGCAATGGTATTTGCATTGCGTGTGATGGGGTCTCGAATAAACGCCAAGTAAGCGTACGAGTGACGTTCTTAACACACCACAAACGTAACGTGCGGTTGGAAAAATGTATTTATGCATAAAAAATACACAAAAAAATGCATAAAAATACAAAAAATTAAAACTAACAATTACTTTTTTAAAAAATTTTATTTTTAACCTTATTTTGACTAACCACTAGTTCCAAATAGACGCCGGACCTCAAACAGATGCTAAGGCGAGGGTCACACCAAAAAAAGACAATAAACACCCGGGCGTTTATTCGAGGCGGTACGGTATTAGTAATTTAGTGGTACTCTACAACTTTGCATCTATGCATCAAAAATATGCATTTATGCATTTACTTTGATTTTCAACATTTTTGCATTGATAGCCAAATATGGCTATATACACAAAAAACATTTTTATATGCATTTATACATTTGCCTGGGGTCTAGTGATAATGATTTAAAATGTTCTCCTATGTCAATAGCTTTTCCCAAGTAATTTTTTATTGCCTTTTTAAAAACCAAATTAGCAATCCATAGATCACACCCTACTCTGATAGCAATTATAAACGTTTAATATCCAAATGTAAAAAGACAGTAATGACATTCCCAAACCTAATTCTACAATGCTACCGACATCGCTTAGCAATTGAGATAGCGGATATTTCTCTTGCTCTTCTATACTTTCAAAAAAATTATCCAAAAAATAAAATGCTGTTAGTCGAGGATATTTACCTCTTAAATTATTCCCATACACATTAATCTTGTAAAAACTATTTTTGCAAGGTTGTTTACATTTGCACTGTTTTTGGTTCGAGTTAAAATTGTTAAAATACATTAAATGAGCGGTAGTAATTTCCTTTGTTGTGTTACAATCTGGCATATTTGGTCTATTTACATACGGCAATCTGAAATAAACAGTAATCGAATGAAATTTACATACAGCCATGTTTAGTTTACCAGTAAAATGCAAAAAAGTATTTTTGGAAAAAAAATATATGCAATATGTAGGTACTGTACAGGTTGCTGGAATTGAGATGTGAAATAAGTGAAATATCTAAACTAATGTACCTGCAGCTAACAGCACGAAATAAATTGTGTTGGATGCAAGCATTTTTACATCTGAAATAAGCAGTTTTGTTTTGTTCACATGGATTATGCTTTGTATTTCTTTTTATAATCTATTGCAAAGTTATTGTAGTTAGTATAGGCATTTACATAATTTGTGTAATTTATTACCTTGAGTAATTGAAAGTTTACAGTGTGTTCCCATCCATAGTTTAAAGCCAGAGGTGCCAAAATGTTAATGTCTTCTCCCAAGTTATTTAGGAAAAACTGAATATTATTGTAATTAAAAATTAGGTGTGTTGTATAAGTAAAAGCATAATTGACAAATTGTTCAGGTTTGGGTTCTAATCATTTTGTATTCCTCACAAAACGTAATTAGAATAAGTAAAAGTATTTATTTTTTAAATTAAAACATATTTTTTACTTAAACACTAAAAAGGCAACTCAAAAATTACCTACCCAATGCAACTTCAGCACTATTTTCATACAAACTAACCTCGCAGCAAGGTAGAGAGACAATAAGGTAGCGCCCTTCTGCAGATTGCTGCTGTTGGCTGGACAAAAAAAAAACGTCATAAATCTCTGTTTGTAACAAAGATTGATTGCGACAATGAAAGATTTCCACAGTTTTGCAGTTCCAAACAAGTAAATAAAAGGCTTTCAGGACAAACATGTAACTTGAGTTGTTTTTACAAAAATTTAGAAAATAAAAAATATAAAAAAAAAATAAAAACAATTTAAATTAAAATCTTTAGGTTATAGCTCATTGATAAACAAGAGATAAAATTGAATTGGTTTTATAGTATTGTGACGATCTCGTTTTTGTCAAAGAACGTAAAAGTTGCCACCAAAGCGCGCTTTCGGTATAAAAGGCGCGAGATTTGAGGTTCGAATGAAACTCGTGCGCGAAATAGATTTCTAAGTACTTTTCTTCCAAAGTAAAGCAAAGTCTACCCTTTGGTATACTTTAATAAACAAATCTATAACCTTTAAGTAAATAATAAATACCGTTGTATTTATTTACCGCTATAATGATATAAGTTATACATGAATATGTGCAATACAAATCATAAGAGTTGAATATTTCTTTCTGGAATATTAAGAAACTCAGAGAATAATAAATAAATACGGATGTATTTATTTATTAACTTCCAACAAAAGCGCGCAGATAATTATGCGCGAACAATTAATAGATTACGACATATGACGACATCTAAAGGGTGACTTATGACGTCACATGATCCCTTTAATCCCCCGTTCTCCCGGTTTGAGAGTACCCCTAATTTTCCCCGGGTTATTGGAGGAATTCCCCCTAGAATTGATATGATTGGGAGATTGCATAATCTCCAACTCATATGCTAACTAGTATATAAGGGCTGTTTCCTCCGAAATTAGTTGCTTGCTTGTTTACCTTGGACTGATAACTTACACTTATTATGTCCTTTAAACAAAACTATGATCGCTTCTGCGGCGGTATGTGTTATGCACTGCCGTCGTTTGTGAGGCGTTTGCACTGTGAAGACAACCACTGTGCTAGGTGATTGCAATGCTCCGCAGTTACTTGACTGAGGCTTCTTATATTTACGCCAGAAACCCTTTGACAATTGAGTTATCAAAGAGAAGGTTAAAGCAAACAACAATGCCAAAGTGGTTGGAATTAAGACAGGTTCTCCTTTCCCAAGATGCTTCAATGCACGAGGCACCCACACCATCTAATTATTGTGTTCAGAATACAAAAGGTAAGTGTTCAGTAAATCTAAATAGATTTACGATCGGATCAAGTTACTTTAATTCAAGAGAAGAATTAAATATAACTATTTGAAAACTTCTGGATTTGAATAAATCCAGAACACTAGAAATCTCGAACTCAGAATCTGAATAGATTCGACCAAATGTCCGAAATCGAACATTCAGTAAATCCGAAAGGATTTAATTTAGATTTTGAGGCGAAACAATCTAAACAGATTGTATTCGCCCAAATCACCTGAAATTCCCTTATCGCATGGTAAAGGTATTGTGATGATGCAGGAAAGTCAACCGAATACCTCCGGACCGCGAAGATTCAGGATGTCAGCCCGACATGGACACAAAGGAACCACGTGGACTTCCGAAAATGGCCAAGAATAACCAGCCCGGTTAAGGACGAATCTGACACGCAATCAGATACGAACGATGACGAAACAAAGACGTATTCATCAAGCGATAAGTTTATTGTATTGTTGGGTTGTGTTTATTAATGCTAGTTCAATCGTAAAGAGCTTCAAGCTCTAAAGTATTGTTAGAATTAGTTATTAGTGGAATTATAGCCATTTGTCGGCGTAGTAAATGTTTAATTGTTAGATAATAATTGCCGGGGATTATTCACGCTAGAATAAATCCTCGTAAGTCTAAATAAATGTTAGTATTGTTTGATAAACCGTGTGTCCTTTTTTATTTATCTCACTCTATCTCGTGCAAGCCCGATATCTCAGCTTTTGGTCAAATAGGTAGTTTGTCTAGTTGAGGTTTTGGTCTTGTGAACAAAACCCCCTGAAGTGATATTCCATTCGGAATATCCGCCCCAGGTCGACATCGTCACAGTATCTATTTAAATTTTTACAGCAATAAACAGCACAATGAAGCATTTTTGTAACTCCCATTGTATTGTGTCTGCAACCAAAGAGGTTTGTGACGTCATTACTCCCCATTGGCAGCAGACTTGGATGACGAATTATCGCGGAGGACACTACCTTATTGTCTCTCTATCTTGCCTCGCAGAAAACTTTGACGCAAGACCAGTCGTGTGAGAAAGTGTGTTTACTAACACACTTTCTCAAGAAAAAATTAGCATTGTCATGTGACTGTTAATATGTAATTTTGTATAATCCAAACTTGGAATGGAAGTCCTACTAAATATTAAATGGCATTACAGTACCTTTAGCTGCTGATCACATAGTTTTGAAGGAAATTGATTAGGCAGTTTAAAAAATAGCTGAGCATCTAGATCGGTTGATCTTTCTGAAAAACATTGTAAAAGGCCAGAATAAATTTTCATTTAATAGTCATATAAGCAATTAATAAATTACTTGTTTTTATTTGTGAACAATTACCAAAAGGAAGTGAAATAGGATTCACTATAGCATTCAGCATTTCTTCATCTGCAGAAACAGTCTACAAAAAAATATTTTTATTCTTATAGGAATAAAAATATGTGTGTTTCTTAAAGTTTATGAACGTACTTTTATAATAATGTTAATTTCGTCATGGATGTTGAGTGTTTTCCAGATTTTTTTCAGTGACAATTTGTTAGTTTTCAATTGCCACGGTAATAATTCATTGCAGGTTTTGTTGGTGTGTGTTATTAGGTGTAATCTGGCTTTTTCCATGTCATTATTATATTTTTCACCACAGACCGTGACAGACGGATATTCAGTATAGTGTCGTTGAACCATTCTAATGATTTTTGTTACCGGTTCATCAATGTAGTAGTTGAAACAAACTTTCAAACCACATAATGTGAATCCTGCAGTCACAATTACCAGCACAAATTTAAGTTTTTCAAAGACTCCGTTTGTCATGGTTTGCTTTTCACTTTGATTGACTTTTTTCTTGCATGCCTCATACAGACAATGAATCTTGTTAATGGATCTTTTTTGGTGATTGTTGGACGCCACATAATGTAAATGCCAAATGAGATTAGGCAATGAGATTAAGGATAGACCAAGAAACAGACCCAGATTGCTTCCAAAATCTGACAATAAAGCAATAACATCATATGTATACCGTTCTTCATACACGCTAATTTTCTCATTGGTCATTGCTACAGATACGGATACAGTTTTTTTATCATCCGCCATGTCTAATTCAACGGATGTTGTAAAAGTAATTTGTTCACATGAACGTCGGCATAGACAATCAGAAATAGGATTTGTGAAACCCATCAATCTTTGAATGGGAATGTAATCTTCCGGGATAATGTTTTTTGAGCATTTGCATAGTGGTAAATCTGTCTTCATAAAGGGAAACCTTCCAAAATTGATTTTTAATTAGTATTTTTGTGTGATACTATCTCATATATTCTTACCTGCATGTTAATTGCTCTTTAATTTTTTTCATGAGACAACTTTCATAGCATTCTTTGTATTCGTTATCACTGGAGCATTCATTTATAGGTGAATTAAGAAACACAAACTAAAAAAAAAAAAAAAAAATGTGGAAATGCAAAGCAATTTTACATTCTTGGATAAAATTTTACTTTTTTATAACTGAAGTAAACATTTGTTGCTTCTCCAACGTATTGCTCTATTTGGTCAGAGAATCCAACATAATCATAAAATGTAAATAAAACCTATGTGTAAAAAAAATTAATACACAATCACAATTTTAGTTTATTAATATTACATTGACTGGCTCTGCATGACATATGTAATCATCACTTTTTTCCAGTTTTATGGTCACTACTTGTCCAACAAAAGAGTCGCTAGAGGCTTTCGCTACATCAATAAATTATACAGTGTATAGAAGTAAATAGTGCTAAATATTTGTTTATGCTTACGAAATTGAATTGCTGAGCAGATTCCATATAAATTGTGAGTTTCTGTCAGAACAACTGTTTTGTGTAAAGTAGAATATTTCTGTGTAAAATAAAACAATTAATTTATTATCTTTTTAAAATTAAAAAATACTACTCTTTATGTTTTTACTTTTATTTTTACGCTCACTACTTCTGTCGTCAAATTAGTTGCTCTCCAAAGCTCGTCTATATTGGAGGCTGGGGTTCTGAGAAGTTCACCGAACATGAATATACATTGTTCTTTCCTATTGGTTTTCTTCCAAAGTCTGGCAATTTCTTTCGTATTTTTATTGCAAATTATCAAGCTTGGTAAAACGACATTGTCTGATCCACTTGTTACATGAACAATTGTTGGATAACTCAAGTAATGCATTACTCTATCGTAAGTTTGATAAGTGAACATGCATGTGCAAAATAAGAACAAAAGCAGCCAGATGGCATGATGTATTCTCCAATGTTTTCGACTGCTTACGAAATTATCCAAACCGACTAAGTTGCATCGCAGCTTATTTTCATCATCCTTAATCAATCGGTGAATTTCCAGACGTATTTTTCTGAATCTCTGCCTATTTCTTCTCATCAAGTGGTTATCCTGCATTTTATCTTTGACTTATGTCTGAGATGTCACCTGCTAATAGTTGAATCAAATTTACTGTAAGTTAAAGTCATGTCTTGTAAAAAACTTGTAACTATGAAATACAGGATAGATAAAAACTTCTATCTCTAACTTGTATTACTTTAAGTTTGATAAAAAAATTTGGTTTATAAAATAACAAATAAAATACACTAGGTGCGTTTTAATTTTGAAATTTTAAAGTATGTTATGTTATTTTCGTTACTTTTTTTCTTTTTGCAAACTGGAAGTGATGTAATAAAACATCATTTTTTTCAAAAATAAGTGCTATAAAGTACTTTTGCAAAAGGGACCAAAACTTTGTGTATGCGGGAAAAATTAAAAGTAACAACAATTAAGAGCATTTACTCAAAAGAATATTTTCTTCCTTTTGCAAAAGAAAGAAAAGAAAAGTTTTTAGTTTTCTTTTTTAAACTGAACGCATCTACTGTCTCGTTTTTTTCCAATCGCTTTTTGACCATTGCTAGTCATGGTTAGTGTATAAGCGTGGTAGGGTTACTTCATTGCCTTTTGTTTCATTACCTGTCGTTTTTAGGCAATGAAATGAAGAGTCGATGATGTGACTTTGTGACGGTTTAAAGCCGTATTCGTACTCGAAACTGTCACCAGAAGGCGCATTCGCGACTTGAAGCGATCAATGTTTAAAGAAACTAGCGAGAAGCAATCGCTTCTCTGTATTTCACCTATTCTGATAAAATAATGGAATAAATAGCAACACTATGAATCCATAGTTTTGCCGTCTGTATTATTTGTAGGGAAAAGAATTAATAATCTGCATTTGGTGATGCAGAATTATATCACCAGATGGAGGTCTCTGCTACATCCTGACTAGGATTAGCGCACCTACATCGGATTAAGACATGCGCCTGCGTATCCTAATCCCGTGGACCCCTGGACAGATAAACGGTCCTCGGTATCCATTTCCTGTGTCCTGGGTATCCATATCCTCTAATCCGTGATTAGAGGGATTCCCAGAGACAGTGTCCCGATTGGAACACTGAGTTAATCCGTATACTGGGTACAGTATATAAGGTGGATTCCAACCGGAAAAAAAGCCCCCCCTGACTCTTGATACTGAATACTGAACTAAACTATATGTAAATATATGTTGCACCTATCTAACAAATAGGTTTTTTTTTTTTTATTACTTCTACTTTAGCAGGAAAACAGCTTTTCTTTAGGGTTTTGATTTTACTTCTATTTCCTCGCTTACAAATACTAGTGGAAAAAACGAAACGGCCCGGACTCTGAGGAGTCGCGGACCGGGAGTTGAACCACGGATCTTCCACTTGCCGGATGGATGCTCTACCAACTAACTAACAAATAGGTGTAGTTTTCCTCCGATGATGGAAACGCCTGACCATTTGCTGTGGTCAGAAGCCGTTAGGTACGTCGCCGGTCCTATTGATTGATGCCGTCATACGCACCAAACGTTACCGGGCGTGTGCCCTACGGCGCGATGCAAATGGTGAAGCCGCCACATATATCTGAATACCGCGTAGATACGTGAGGCTGACTGATATTGTGTGGTGATAGTAATTCCCAACCACGCTTTACCGTAAATACCATGCAGATGCATGAAGCTGAACGATAAGCGTGGTATTCTCCCTAGTCTCGCCGCATTTAGCGGCAAGATTCCCAATACCAACATGTATTGGGTGAATTCTGACTGTTGCCCCGTACGTGTCCAATGCCTTTTCCCCTATTCCGCAGTTTACCACGACGTTATTCCCGCTAAAGATGTTAACCGATAGCCAAACAAATGTTGGACCATGACGTTGTTGTGACGATGCAGCCCGCATCAAACATCGGATCCCCCCGAGAAGTCTACGCCGAAGAACCAACCTTGCAAACGGTTAGGTATCCGATCTAGTCCAATTTATAATTTAGCATATAACCATTTAATAGCCATTTGTCGGCATAATTCGTGTATAATATTATTGACTGATTGTGTGACTGATAACTGTAAACACGGTTATCCTGATTCACAATAAATGTAATGTATTGAGAACCACTTGTTTACCTATTTCTCGCACAACTCTTGTTCAAGTTTACCAATTAATAGTAGTGACTACCGAATTGACCTGTCTTGCGTCGTCTGACGCATGAGCAGGCTTAATAGTTCTAAACCCAGAACGTCATCGTCACAACTTTACCCGATGTATTATTTTATCACCATTCATTTCATCGCGTAGTGGTTTTTGGCAATGGAATAAAATGCTGAAGACAGCAAACAAATGGACATACCATTTTATCGCCTTTCATTTCATCGCCAACGATTTAGGCAAGAAAATGTAAGGAATGCTTTTTTGCAGGTAAAAATAATCTATGGCAAAATGGGCAAAAAATAAAAAGGGCTAAAAACTAGTCGGAAAACTGATTTTTCCGATTGCGACAGTCTCGGTTATTGAACTATAACTCTTCAGCCGTTGCAGATTTGCATGTTCCGACACTGGAAATTGATTTTTCTCGTCATTTGCAATCAATTAGGCATTTTTTAAAGCTCTTTTTGCCTTTTGGTTTTTTTTTTGCAAAAAAATCAAGGCTAGTTTTCAGTCGTTGCAGATTTGCATGTTCCGACGTGCGTGGCGATGAAACGTACGTCGTCAATATGTCATTCATTTCATCGCCTGGATCACTTGGCGATGTAATGAATGGCGATGAAATGACAAAGCACAATTGTGGGTTTCTCGTTTTATTGCCTAGTGCGCTAGGCCAGGGGTCGGCAACCTTTTGAGACAGAAGAACCAAAAGTTACAATTTACAAAATTTTCCAGTTTTTAAAGAGCCACTAACATTTTTGTTTCAATATTATGGTATTGAATTAATACAATATTAAATTAGGTCCCATACAGCCGGCTAGTTCACAGCACGGCTGTAGAGCTGGGCCTGGTTCTCAAGCAGCTGTCAGCTGTTTGTCTGCAGTATAATACTTTTTTATGAGTTTTAAAAATATAATAATATAATTATTAATATTTGCGCATGGAACTGGAAAGCCGCATCCTGACATTGAAAGAGCCGCATGCGGCTTGCAAGCCGCAGGTTGCAGACCCCTGCGCTAGGCAGTGAAACGAGAAGCAATGAAGTGATTGGACAGCATATAAACCACTGAAGATGACCACCAAAATATTATATATATATATATATATATATACGCGCCAGGAGTACAAAAAATTTGGGGGTTACGTAAACCTTAATTCCCTCCTGTTGATGATGTCATAGGGCAAAATAGCTGTTTTACCATTATCTAAGAGTTATTTAGTGAAGGATAGATAAATACTGCTGTGTTTATCAATGTTTACTCATTAAATGGTACATATTCCTATAGGAAGTAATCGATTTACTCTAGACTTTATTAAGAGTGGCCCGAAAGTACTATTTACACGCAAGTTGCATGCGCAAATTGAATTTGGCGCAATTTATTCAAGTCGCACACTCTGGTCATGGTATTTTAAGTCTTTTGACGAAACGAGATTGTCACAGTTGTATATGTTGTATATAGTTTTTTACCTTTTTTTGGTGGCAAGGAAAAGTTGCTGCAAGCTGTATGGTGTCTACCAATTCTGAGTTCAAAATTGACTGTTCCTTCTTTCTTTACTGTGATTTCTTATTTTCCATAGTAACCATTTCTATGGTGATTATTAATTCATACATTTAGCAATAATGTGTCATTGGTGAGTGAAGAAAAGCGTAATTATACACAACCTTGCACTGTGAAGCCTGTAATTATTGTTCAGTTAATTTGAGCAGAACTCGAGTACACTTTGACTTGAATGCGTATCTAGAACCGCCCATATCTTGCACGCATAAGCGTGTGATACCTGTCCCGCATTGAATAATCGCAAAAAAGTGTCGAGGTTATTCATGTAGTTTTAATCGATATAACGTTATTTTCAACATTGTAACCAAAATATAAAATTATTTTCAACATTGTAACCATAATATAACATTATTTTCAACTTTGTAACCATAATATTACATTATTTTTAAAATTGTAATTAAAATATTACATTATTTGTGACAACGTGACGTCATTGATCCTGGGTTAGATCGGAGCTAAACTGATGATGTCATTCATTTTCCATAATTATATGGAATTGTTGATATATAATTAATAAATATATCAACAATTGACTAACAATAGTTAGTTAATATTATATTCCTAATAATATTCCGTATTTTCCATAAAACGAGTGTTTTATGACTTTAATCAGTTACTTAGAGCAGTTCTGACGTCAAAAGGCGCGATGGCGCCATTTAGTGTCAGATTGCGGCGATCCGGGTTTTCTTTAATAAAATTATGTAAAGATTCGCCGTTAGAATGCCGTACACGGACTTATATCTGCGGCTAGTTTAAGTCTAGGGTAAATAAATAGTATCTTGAAATAAATACACGAGTTATTTCAAGACAAACAAACACAATAATTTAATTAACAGATATTAATTAAATAAACCATTACAAATATTAATATCACCGATGAAATTGGAATAAAATGAATAGAATACATGACTAGGTAATATAAAATGGAACAAATGAATATATAATAAAAACAATGCTGTCTAATAGCTTGAACAAAGAACAATAGAATGGCGGGAATATTTCCGCGCGCTGGCTGCACTCACTCGATCGTTCGGCTCGCGATGCAGCGCGAATTCAAGAGAGAGCAACGGCTCTATCTCCGAATTCACCTGTAAATATAGTGAATTACTTAGCAAGGCTAAGTAGCAAAGGGCTGGTATCACAACTAGTGTTGTGATCACAGCAGGTTCTTGAGAATATTCCTAAACAGTTCACCAATCTCAACCCTAATGTTTTTGGAGCAAGAAAACGGTGATATTGTTTGGAATATAGTTGAGTCAAGAGTGAGCCAAAATAGTCTGGCCTACTCCCGAAATCTGCACCAAAAGCTGCGCACAAGGCTCAGTTTGGTGCATCTGGGGTTTGAGCTCCTCCCAGGCCTCCCACCCCTTGTAAAGTGGGAGGAGTTGGAGGAGGGGAGAAAACTGGCGTGTGTCGTCTAGACACACTTTAGGCATATTATTTAATTGTTTTAAATAATATGTCTAAATAATATTATGTATTTTGGGTGAACACTCAGAATGAATCTGAGGTCACCACACTTCCCCCCATTTTAACAAATTGTTAAAAATTTGCTACTTACCAGGATTTTCTAGATTTCTTGGCAATAGACTCTGAGGTGTTGGCAATCGGGATCATATCTGTGGAGTCGTCCTGTGGATCCCGACTCTTGTTGACCGTGCAAAGCGGCAAGCCTGCACATGGTCCTGACATGGCTCCGGAGTTAATGTGGAGCCAGACGTTTTTGATGAGCTTGCTGCTCTGGTTTTTAAGGAAACCCATAGCAGCAAACTCGCAAGGATTGGTTGGTTCGATCCTGGCCCTCAAAAGTCGCTGATGCAAAATTGGATCTGTGCGCGCGAAGATGTGGTTCTCTAGCCACGCCAAAACTCGCTCGCACAGGTCGGGATTATTCTGCAACACGATTCTCGAGCTCAGGCATACCCGGAAGTTGTTATAAACCCTGCTCAACTTCTGGTATGGAGTCAGTGTTGCAGCCGGTGCTGCACTGGAATCGGGTGGCAAACCAGGAGGAGGCGGCGGTGGTGGCGATGGTGACCGACGTTGGGTTGACTTGGAGCGGACCCTCGACGAAGTCGAAGATTTCGGCCTTGCTCCGTGATGTTGGTGGCTAGAGACATTGGAGGGGACAACAAATCCATCGGGTCCAATGACTCTAGACATGCTGGCGCGCATTGCTTCCAGCGTCGCTCGTTCTGCTGTTCGTTGGGGAGCTCGTGGGGCTCCGGCTGGAACGGCCTCTGCCCGTAAAACTCGACTTTCGAGTCGGGCATATTCCCAATCCTGACAGAGTCGCTCTCGTGCAGGCTGGTACATTTCGCCGGTCGCCAGGAACTGGCGTACCAATTCTCGGCGAACGGTGGGCGGATCAAGGAGAATTGACTCCCAATTTGGAAGCATCTCTTCCAGAATGCCCATTGGAGCCGTCCAAAGGTGCAAGGCGGCGGCGAACGCGGCGGCATCATTCGGAAAAACTCCGGGAAAGAGAATTCGGTTCAAACCAAATACCAGGTCGCGCTGCATAACCTGCAGCGTACGATCTTTCTGGCCTTCGAGACCAAGCTGGCGGAAACGGTAGGCCACGGTCTGCCATTCCTTGATCGCTTCCGAAAGTTGCGCGTTCTGATATTCGTCTATATCAGCAAGACGTTGTTGTTGGACTCTTAATGGGTCCTCCAAACTTTCTTTCCATAATTTGACGAAATCGATGTCAAAATATGGGCGCGGGTATCTCTTTGGCTGTCCCTCCGGCAGACGCGAGTAGAATTCGGGCCTGGGGACAGAAAGGTCTGGATGAATATATCCAATGACAGCTCGGCATGCAAACGGTGGTGGTTTCATTGTGACACTCGACTGCGTCGCGAATGAAACACTGGAGGTAGCTGAGCACGACGGTGGATCGGTCCAATCGTCGTGACGGTCGTTGTCGTAATCGGTGGAAGAGCTAGGTGACCGGCAACGTGGTCTAATGGCCACGCAAGATTTGCTCCGACCGAAAGTGACTTCGGTGGAGCGTTGTGTTGCTCGGGCAGCACGTTCGGTGGCTCTCCCCTGAGAAGCAGTGACGCTACTTGGGGATGCCGAAGCAGTCTAGTATGAGTCGGTTGATCCTGCTGGACGGGATTCCGACATCGAGGTGTTTGGGGAGGAGCGCAAATCGGTCGCGAAAAATTTCGCGTTGAAGCATCCTCCCATGGCGAGTTGATGATGCTCATACTGGGATTTCGGTACCCAGCATGCCTCACCAGCCAACGCGGTTTGCACTTGGCGGTATTTTTCGACCGCTTCCGCTTTGCTTTGGTTCAGCTTGTTCCAAAGCGCTTCGACGAATTTCCCGCGGTTGCCTTTTACGTCGAAGTAGGCCCAATAATCCGCTTGCTCCTGTTTGGTGGCTGGATATTCTTCAGCCAACATCGGAGACCAAATCGGAGCAGGTGGATCTCGTCTGAGCGTCCACCCAAGTGAATCGCGGTCCATCATCTCGATTCGACTCATCAATCGAAAGCGGGTTCCCCATTGCTTTCGAACGGCTTTGGCGAATAAATGCCGTACTTTCCACCATTTCATTGTCAATGGCCGAGCGTCCTTAATTTCCTTTGGCAGGGCCTTTCGCCAAACACCATGCGCAGTTGCAATTTCTGCGTCGAGGGCATTTGGTGTTTCACGCAATTCGACGAGCTAAAACGTCACAAAGAAAAACAAATAAATAAAAATTCGGAATTTGTTATTAAATTATTTGCATTAAATTATTGCAAATAATAATAAGCGTGTTCATTTTTATCTTTAAAATTGTTTGTCAAAATTTTATTGTGACATCCAGATTCAAAAATATTATTTATTTTTTTTTTTTAAATTAATTTTCCGTTAAATAATTTTAACGAGAATTAATTGTTATTTGTTTGGTTTCGCTCCTTGCTAGAGGCAGAGGGTTGGTTGCTATGGCAACGCCCCAATGCTCTGCTAGCAAGTGACGTCATTTAGAGTGACGTCATGAGCGCTTTCGTTTGAACTTGGGGTTTTTCTTGTGAAAATCCAAGTTCATGTTAGTTTTAATAAAATAAATTTTATCGACGATAAAAACTTACGCGAAAATGTTTCGCTCGCCTCGATTCAACCGTTGGCGTTGGATCGGGATTTTTGGGCAAATCGGGCTTCGGTGGTGACTCGAGCTTCGGCGGCGTTTGCTCTTTTTTGTCGTCGGCGTCAGGCATCTCTTCATCGGCGTCGATGATGAGATCGTCTTTTTCGCAATTTTCTACATTATCTTGATAGAAAAGGCGGATAAGATGATCAATTTATATAAGTTCTCTTATTTTTAAGAGGAAAAAATTGACTTACGGTCGTTTTCGGCCATTTCCAGGTTTCGGACGATTTCACTCGCGTTGAACTCTGTTCAAAGTTTCAACGAGAGTGAGCACGTCTTGACCCGGAAATGACGTTTTGCTGACGTTACGGACAGTGACGTCATAATGCAGTACCATGGCTGTGCGGCGTAGCACTAGGGTCTACGTCACAGCTCGGTGCTCCGTGTTCTTGGATCCTTTGTAAGGATAAACACAGTCTATTTTTTGCTCTCGATTTGCGGGGGCGAAGGTTGTATTTTTTAGTTGAAGTTGAATCCAACTTTCTTCGATTGTCATTTGATGTTACATCGTTGTCAGATAAGTTTGAATTTTTAATATCATTTTGTGCTTTCTCTAAAAACACTTTTTCAGGTAGTTTTGACGTTAAATCAACTTTTTGAAGATTTTTGGCCAGTTTGATGACGTCACTCGTGAGTGACCTTGTGTCGTCACCCGAGTAATCCTTTTCAGCTGGGATTTTTAGCAGCTGATCGTCATCTAAGGTATTTATGACATTGTCGGTTTCTTTACCGACTTCTTC